>NW_019379882.1:47698-65175 GCF_000648655.2 Copidosoma floridanum | reverse complement strand
TTACAAAACAAATTGTCAAAAAATTCAAATTGTTACTAACAATATAAATGTTTAAATTAGTTTTTAACAGTGGTGCCACCCATGAATCAAATTTTTGCTATTTTTATCGTATTCTGCGTCAAATTTTCTATCAAAAACGCTTTTCAAAACGATGAAAAAATTACTATTACTGTGAGAAAAAAATGTATTAATTTAGCGCAGTACGTAACATCGACACATGGGTTACATTTTATGGCTTATATTCTTGTTTTACACCATTTGTCTCTTAAATACAAACAATTGTTTCATTTTTGTAATTAAAAAACTTTTTTTATTAGCCAAGAAGATGAGAAAAAATACATAAATAAAAATAAATAAAAAACATTGTTGAAAATGAAATTTTTTTATTAAGATTTCGATAATGCATTAGTTAATAAGAACAATATTTGGAATATAATAATAAGTACACTATTTAAAAGTAAGACAATGTTTACATTTTCTGTTTAAAAATTTTTACAATATCCTTTGTTTTGCAAGATGAAAACCGTTTTGCTTCCAATTGCTGTAAAGAAATCGGATTAATACAATGATATTTTAAGGTTCCTTTTATTGTTAAAGTTTTTTGGAAAGGGTTATTGGTTATCGGGTTATTGGCATCGTTAAGTAACGCTGTATTTTCTCCAGTCGCCCCAGAGGTAGATCCACTTGCACTTTTATTGTCAGATTCTTCACTGCTTAATGCTTCCTTGTTTTCCTGCTACAAATAAATTAAAAACTTATTATTTATATTATTTAAAATAGTGGAATTATAATAACTTCCATCAAATTGAAGTACAATAAAACAAATTTAAGTAATTTAATTTTAACATTTATTTTAAAACATAATAATTTTCCAAGAAATTGATTTGATCGACTTGAAGAAGTAAACAGCCTATAATAATCAAGGGCTTACTACACTGTTTAAAGCTGTACGTAAAAGTTAGATTCCAGTAACAAGTTTTAATTATATAATACAGTTACATTCAACATTAATACACTGATACATACCATTTTGACTTAATAATTTCCAATATCGTCATTTTTTTCTTCTTCGATACTTTTGATACGCAGACGACACGAATCGCAAATCCTTTGTTGCAGTGTCTCAGCAGTAATTGACAAATTTAAGTTTCGAAGCTGGCTTTTGTTTACTTTTCGCAAATTTGACACACTTTTTTTGGATGACTAATTTTTTTAAATGGATTAGAACATACATCAGTACGAACGTTTATAGATGATGATTTTTTTAACACTGTTTTAGGCAATGTTGTATCTTTTCATCTACAATTTGCCTTTAATTTCTTGCTGTACTCAAACAATGAAAGGCCACTTTCACTTATGGAGAAAGAACAAGATGGTGCAAACTGTTCAAAGCAGTAATATTCGAAATGTTAGAAATAAGCTATTACGAAACACGTAGAGCACTAAATGCGTAAGCGACAAACGGTCACTGCACAGCTGATTCACATGCTAATAGTCTACTACTTCTCCCTTCTACTGTCCCTACTCCTTAAAATTGAATCCCTGTCAGTGCTGACAAGGCTACCAACAGTATTTACCAAACGCGTGGGAAATTCAAAATCTTTAAGGAATATAAGATAATATTTTCATTGCTCAAATTAATATTTAACATTAAAATTTTATACTATTTGATTCAAAATATTTTGTCGTCATTAATTAATTTATTTTTATTTATTTATATTTTGAAAAATAAACTAGATCGAAATAGAATTTCGTGAATTCGATGATTTATAGATAATAGCCTATTTTTCAAAAATTCATAACTCCGGTTCTATTTAGGCTAAAAAATTTATTTTTTTTTATTTTAAAGGTAAAAAGACAAGCTTTAAGAAAAAAGTACTTACAAAATAAATTAAAAAAAAATTCAAAATGTTATTAACAATTTAAACTTTTAAATCGAGTTTTAACAGTGGCGCCACCCACGAATCAACTTTTTACTATATTTATCATAATCTGCGTCAAATTTTCTATCAAAAACGCTTTTAAAAACGATGAAGAAGTTATTTTTACTGTGAGCCCAAAATTAAATAATTTAGCGCGGTACGTCACATCGACACGTGAGTCACATTTTACGGCTCATATTCTTGTTTTACACCGGTTATTTCTTAAATAAAAATAATTGTCTCATAATTTTCTATCGAAAACGCATTTAAAAACGATGGAGAAGTTATTTTTACTGTGGGAAAAAAATTAAATTATTTAGCGCGGTACGTCACATCGACACGTGGGTAACATTTTACNATTAATTTTTTAGCTTAAATAGAACCA
Organism: Copidosoma floridanum; assembly: GCF_000648655.2. Next base: position 62,868 of record NW_019379882.1, on the reverse strand, counting down.
GAGTTATGAATAATTGAAAAATAGGCTATTATCGATAAATCATCAAATTCACGAATTTTTGATCTTGTTTATTTTTCAAAATATCGAAAATTTAAAAAAATCCTCTTACACGTATCTTTTTTTTCGATGTAGAACCCGTAAAGAAAGTTTTAGTTAAATCTAAAATGTGTTGGTCAATTTTTGTCCAAATCTGTTCGGTTTGTAAAAGAACGTTCCACAAATAATAGACAAAAAAATATTTTTTTTATCGTATATTAATACGTTAAGAAAATTAAATCTTGTAGATAGTCATCTAGAATAAGAAAAAATTGTTTTTCACGAAACATTTGTTTCTTACTTTATATCCTAGTGAAAAACATTTTTTCAATGGCCTGGGCTGGCACTTCATGAGTACTACATTTTCTTTATACTTATGATTTTTCTTATACAATAAGTTTAAAACAATTCCTTGCGTTCGAATAAAATAATATGATAACAAATATTCATTAAAGCTCAGGGGGAAAAAAAAAGAAATTGTAGTAATCGCAAGTAACTTTACAAAGTAATGAAGAGACAAAACTGCCCGATGCCTCATTTCAAGAATAAAAACGAAAATGAACTAAAATCGTTGTGTTTACGTACAATAGTTTTTTCCAATTATACTATCTTATTTTAATTGCTATATATACTTGTTTATTTATTTATTATTTTTCTTGAAAAACAGATCTGTCTCCAATTTATTCTCTTTATGTATACGTACTAAAAAATAAGTATTTAATGTATAAAAGTAATTATTCAATACATTTATACTTTATATTTCATAATGTTTTTAATAAAAAATCACAAAATTTGCAACTTTTGAGCTATGATTCTTTCATAGTTATAATAGTTATCAAGTTATAATAGTTATGAAGCACAAAAACTTTGACTTAAATGATTTTTTAACGAAGCTGTAACTTAATATATATATACGCTAATTTAACTCATTGTGTTGTCTGCTTCAACATTTTTCGTGCTACTCCTAGGTACTCACTATCGTATGACGAGTATTTTGTACCGGATAAGGGCCTTATTATTTTATAATAGCAAGAGCTGAAACATAGTTTATTTTTGAAAATAATGTTTTGGGTAGCACTACTATCTGAATCATTTTTTTCGTAAGAATATTCATACAATATGTCATATATTTATATCAAATTATGTTGTTATGATTTATTTGACTACTTTTAACTAGTTTTATTTCGTCTCAAAACGTGTATTTTTTTTATATTGATGATTCCTCTCCGTACAATTTTTTTGTTTCAAATTGTTTTCACGTTTAATTTGCATACATATTACTTCTTCAGTTTTTTATCCTGGTGAAAAATGTATAGTTGTCTATGAGGAAGAGAAAGCTATTTGTTTTTGTGTGAAATGATGATATTAATACAAACAACGTTTTAATTATGCTTACAATCCCGCGAGTCTGTGGTCTGAGCGAATTGACCATCTTTGCTGCCAGGCTTAATCTAACATCCTTAGCCACTTGCTTGAGTTTGCTTCCCTAGGCTTAGATGGCGCTCAAGGTACAGTCTTACAACATCTCTTATTTTTTATTTGAAAATAATTTAATATTGTGAGATACAAAATTGTGTGATTCATACATTTAGTCCCTCTGGAGGTTTTCTCGCTCGATTTGACCTACGCAATGCAATGGCATTGCCATGCTCTCTATCATAGATACTTTTCCTATACGGTGCCGGTACAAGGTGCCAACGATAACGTCTAACACTGCCTTTCTCAGTTCTAATGAAATATGCAGACGGATTTTTATCAGCACCTAATGTACTGCTGTATACTCGTAAATCAATTAACCAGACGCAATCATCTATTTTGAATAAAGAAAGGTTTTTACTTTATGTCTTTTATTATGATTTACTTCTTGCTTATCTTTTCTTTCTTGTTCCTTTTTAGCAATCTTCTCATGATTTACAAATGTGCCAAGGTTCTTAGGTAGTACTGGTAATCATGAGCGTATCTTTTATAAGAATATAAGTTCCGTGGGTGAAAATCCGTTATCAAGAGAAGTTGTTTGATAAAGGAGCAAACCTAAATAAAAGTCGTTCGGTTTTTTTAGTAAATTTTTTTCTATTTTTACCGCAGATTCAACAGCACCATTACTTTCCGAGTATTTTGGAGAACTTGTTATATGTTTAAATCCATACTCATTGGCAAATCGTTCAAATCTCAATGAAAAATGTGTACCGCAATCGGTCCTCACAATTTCTCGTATACCATAATGCGCAAATAATTTTTTAGATTCAAGAATAGTATCCTCCTCTGTTAAACTGCGCATTTGTGATATCTCTATGAATCTCGAATAACAATCAACTGATATGATGTACCATTTATCTAATTTAAAAAAATTAATGCCTATTTTTTTCCAAGGTCTTTGAGGTAAATCTTCTTTAGCTAGAGGCTATTCATGATTTTTTCGCTCCTCGATGCAGCTCGGGCAATTTTCAATAAAATTTTTTAGATGTGTGCTTAATCCAAGCCACCACACTGATCGCTTAGTACGTTTTCTCGTCTTACTTATTCCTTGGTGTCTTTCATGAGTTTTATTTAAAATTTCTTGCTGCATCGACGAAGAAATTACAATGTGGGCATTAAAAAACAATAAATTTTCGTCGCATGAAAAATTATCTTGTAAGTTTTGCATATAAAATCACATTATTGCTCTTCTCTGATTTTATCTAATAAGCTGTTAGAAGCTGGCAAGTCACTTACAACGAAGCTTACATATTTTTCTGTTCCACGAGAGAGCATCGGCTAATATTAATTGTGTTCTCGGTACGTGTATTATATGATAATTAAAGCGCATTAAACGCATTCTTATTCTTTACAACTTTGGGGTGATCTCATCAATATGCTTGGTTTTTAAAATCTGTAATAATGGTCTGTGGTCTGTTTTAAGTGTAACCGTCAAACCCGTTGTGTAATATTTAAATTGGTCTGACGACCGACGTATTTTTTTAGTATTTTCTTGTAATAGTGCTGCCCCTAATCCATAGCTGAAAGCATCGGCTTGAATAATGATTGTTTTATTATAATCAAAATGGGCTGCAACATGAGCTTTTCGCAGCAAGTTTTTTAATTCCTAAAATGCACGGGTTTGTTCTTTTGCTCATTCGAATGCTACATTATTTTTTAACAATCGATTTAATGGTTCGAGTAATTGCGACTTTTTTTGTACATATTTGGATACATAATTTACACATACTAAAAACTGTAAGCTCATGATATTTTTCGGCTCGGGAAATTTTTCAACCGCTTCTCCTCTCTCCAGTAAAATTTCAATTCTTTGCTTAGTCACCTGATGCCCTAAAAATTTAATTTCTTGAACTCCGAGCTCGCATTGGCTTCCATTAAGTGTTAACCCTTTATTTTTTAGTCTTTGTAAAACAGTTTTTAAAATTTTGTCATGTTGTTCTACCGTTTCTGCGAAAATTAATACATCGTCAACATGTATTATTACATTTGAAAGATCCAAAAATATCTTTTTAACCATGCACGCAAAATAATCAGTAGCACAGTTTATACCAAAAGGCAATCTCGTATACATATATCTTCCAAAAGGCGTTATGAACGTGGTTAACAATCGACTTTTTTTATTCAGTTTTATTTGGTAAAAACTGGATTTTGCATCTGTTCGAGAAAAAGTATTTGTATTCTTAAGTCTAGCTAATTTTATATTTATATTTAAGATTAGAAAAACACTGCGTTTCACGCTATCATTCAAAACTGTGGAATCACCGCAAATGCATATTTCCTCACCTTTTTTATCCTTTGGTACACAAGCGATCGGACTGCACCATTCCGTTAGAAAATTAACTGGAGCGGTTGCGCCCTGCTTCTGTAAATGATTAAGTTCAGCTTTTAATTTATGCCACAACGGAATTGCTACTATGCGAGAAATATTAACTGCATACGGTTTTGTATTTTCTTTTACTTCGATATTAATTATCTGTTAAATTCTCCTGATCCGTCGGATACAGTTGAAAATTCGACAGTCGGATTGTATTTGTATGTATGCTTGTTTCTTACATTATAGTTATCAATCTTTATATCACTAACTACTTTAATTAAATCAAACGCTCCTATCATTTCTTTTCCTAGTAAGCGTTTTGGCAAACCACTAACAACGTATCCTTTTATATTTTCCACGTTTCCGTTTTTTACTAATTTTAAATCAGTTATGCCAATTATCGACATTTTACTATCATCTGCGCTTTTAAGTTCTCTCTCTGGCTTACAAATACGATTTTGCATTTTAACAGGAATTTCTCTTAATGGAATACTTCTAACATTAGCGCCCGTGTCAATATAAAAGTCTATGAATTTACCAAAATTCTCAATCTTAAAACGTGTTGTATATTGACATTTCTTAGTATCAAAAAACTTACTTCGTACCATTTTTAAAAAAGCTGGATCAGTCCAAGCGCCGGCGTCTTCTTCGGGTTCTTCGGATGAACCCCCTTGTCTCAGCAAACTCTTCCAAAATACCCCGTCTTCTTACAACTATAGCATTCTGCGTTTATTGCTGGGCACTTTTTCATGTCAACATGTCTTGGGTATCCACAAAAAAAATAAATTTCCTTGCCAGCTCGAGAATTTTCTCCTTCTTCTGCTTAATTGCCCTTTGCTTGTTGGTTATTCGAAAACTTTTTCTCTATTCCTACGTGGTTAACTTTAAGTTCATCAGGCTGATTTATTTGCCGTATAGCTTTACCTTCTTTATTTTGTAACTCTGCTTGCCGCAATACTGTTATGGCTTTCTCTAGCGTAAGATCTGGAGTCAATTGTAACCTTTTTGATGATTTAGTGTCTCGGATTCCAATCACAATACGATCACATATCAAGCTGTCTTTTAATGCACCATAATCAGATGTTTGTGCTAACTTATAAAGTGAGCTTATGAACGAGTCGACCGATTCTTCTTGTCTCTGCGGCCGTGAGTTGAACTTAAATCTCTCAAAGATTTTATTTTTCTTCAGAGAAAAATAGTCACTGAAGCTTTTTTTACTGCAGCGTAAGTCGTGTCTGCCTGAATTTGCGGGAATATTTGAAAAAGAAAATCTTCTGATTGTTCTCCCATCGTATAGCAAAGTAAATCAATCTTCTCAGTTTCGGGTTTTTTCAACAACTCTGTTACCGTTAAATACCTGTCAAAACGCTTTATCCAAGTTGGCCTTATCTCGGGCTTACAAAAATCCATTTCCACAGGAGGACGAATGGTTGCTCGGCTCTCAGCTGTAGTCTTTGTAGATGTATTCGTTGTCAATGATTGAGAATCTTCACCTGTCATCCTGACGAATCTTAGTTAATTTCCACATACTATTTGGGTCCCACTTGTCAATATAATTTCAATCTAAAGTTAAACGAATATTTTAATGATTTGTCATTTTTTTTAGCAGTAGTACTCATGCAGTGCCAACCAAGGCCATTGAAAAAATATTTTTTATTAGGATATAAAGTAAAAAACAAGTGTCCTGTAAGAAACAATTTTTTCTTATTCTCGAGGACTATCTATTAAATTTAATTTTCTTAACGTTTTACTAAATGATATGAAAAATATTTTTTTGTCTATTATTAATATGAAAGTACATTGAATCAAACATATGTTTACAGAATATAGTTTCCCCTGTGTTATCAGTATCTTCTCAGTTAACTTTGTTGGGTAAAAATTTAGTTAATGCCCAGAAAAGCATGTTTTATCATTATGAACGAAATCCTTAGTAAAATAATTTATTCTTTTATACCAAATTTTATTATCGTGTACATTTTCTGATAATAAAAACCATGCGAAAAACTGCCTCCTTAAAGAAGAAGCATGACAGTACTAGTTTCTTGGAATTTATCATCAATTTGTGAATCTTTTTTTATTAAATCCATAGTGATTGCAGTATCATGAACGTTTTCTAGTAAGAATTTACTACGTTCAAATAAAAATAAAAAAAAGTTTTAGTGTCTGACCCACATACGTTCTTGATACATCAATGTCCTTAAGAAATTATTTGTATTTATACACACATATCGAACACTCTCTTGCATTTGTAGTAGGCTGACATCGAACTATTTTGTTTTAGTTATTGATAAAGATGATGATTTAAATGGGGAATATATACTGATTTTTGTGTTATTGTGTTCTCCATAAAAACCAGATGCCTCACAGTTTTATTAAACATATTTATATATTTATATTCGAGTGTAACTTATTTCGTTATACTACTTTATAATTAGTCAAATACAATATGTGCTAAGCGCACGACCTCAAAACTAACTTTTAATTAAACTTTGATCGTCAACCCATAATTTTTTTGGCTTCGTCTTGAAGATGAGAGTTCATACGGTGTTACTCTACAATTTCAGCTTGTTTTATATATTTAGGAATTTTTTTATGCAGCCCACTAGAAAAATTTCAATACAACTTCTGTAACGAAGCCACTCGACATGACAATTCTCAAAAAACTTAAAGGCTGACTATCGCTCAGTATTAATTATTCATGTCTTAAAAAATCATTGACGATAATATAACTTCATCTACAAGTACAAATAATGTAAGTTAGGAAGTAAACGTTCTTTAAATATAGTTTATTAAAGAAAATTACATAAAAGTTACAATTAATATAATGCAGTACGGTTTCGAAAATTTCAGTTTTAAACTAGATTTACAATAATGTAAATCTACAGATTGAAAATAATGTAACGCAGAACGTGGAAAACGGAAAAATCGTTACAAATATTCATGAACGTACAACGTGTCCTAATTAAAATGAGACTGAAGATGATATGCCCAACGATATTGGTAAAAAAAGTTTGAAAATATTTAAATAAGATACAAATGATAATGGCGATGACAACAATGATTCTCAGTTTGTCAAACTTTTGACAAGAAAATCAGAAAAGTGCATAGAATATTTGAGATTTTTTTTTCTTGCGAAACAGCGATTTTCCAATAAATTCGCTTGATTTTTTCTCAGATTATGTTAATAAACAAAGTCTAATTTAAAACAAAAAGAATTGACGATTTTCTGCATCCTTCAAATAATAAAAAAAAAATTATATGTGTACATATGTACAAATTTATTTTATGACACGTATTATTATTTCGATCAAAACATAATTAGAAAAAAATGTTTTTTAATACGCCTGTGTTAAACTGATAGTCTTATTGATTTATCAAGACAGCCGAGTAATTGGGACATACAGATGATCGCCCAAAATATTCTCAGAAAACAGATTTGACTGTACACTAATAATAAACTCAATTCAAAATTTGATTTTGCCTCATAATTTTTTCTATCTTTCTCATTATCAAGACATATTATGTGTACTAGAATAAAATTTTATCTTTACTGATCATGCACAATAAAAAATATAGTTTGCGTGATTGTTCGGCCTTGAGCATATTAAATATTCACGCAAGATTTCTTAGCTCGTCTGAACTGCTTCTTTAAAATAATATTCCTTGCAAAACAAACGTTTTATGCTTGTATGTGTGCGTCTTATAGCGTAACATGCTAAGGTACAAACATGTTATAGTGAATACAGTGGTAAGTGCAAAACGATGTTCATTAACAAAGATAATACTTGAACTGAATGATACAATCATGCCAAGCATGTAACTGTAAGCTATTTACATGCTTGGATAATTAGTTTGGCATACAGTCAGAATTTGTCAAAGTGTAGAAAAATCATTAAGTGTGACATAACATGTGTTTTACCCATTTTTATGGTTCAAAAGATATTTTAATAAAAGTTGATATGTGGGCCGTTCTAAACTATACAATGACATTGCCAATGATCGTATCAACGTTTATACGTATAAAGAACTAACCAATTGTCAAGAGTATACATCAGAATACTTATAGGACCGTGCGCTGGAGGCTATAAAAATCATGACGCTTGTGCTCTTGACTCTTTTAAGTTCGTAAGAGGTACAGTTTTGAAGAGTTTGAAGTCTTCTCATCAGCTAGCTGCATGTATCTACACTGCTTGTCTCGTAAGCCGAAGCGTTTATTCAGAGTAATATAAATAAATGACATTTAGTTTTGTGAACACATGTGTCATACTTGCGTGCACCATACTATATACATGCAAACTGAATGTTACGAGCACTGATGGAATATAACAATTTTGAAAATGAAACTCTATCAAACGCTTTTATAATTTATGAATAAGATAATGTAGCCCTCGGCTACGAGATCAGGCTATGGCTTGAATGAGTCAGGTGGCTCCATGTTCCAAAGAAAAAGATGTAAAGCCAGATGGCCTCGTATCCTTCTTGTTTTATACTACTACCTACTAGCATGTCATCGCATATTAGAATAAATTAATACTACTGTACAGATATCATTACATACTTATAAAATATTTTTTTATCAATAGAACGATAACCTAGTTCGATATAACGAAGGGTCATAAACTGTAAGAAAAAAAAAAAACTAATTATTTACGTACTTCTATCTTTAACAAAAAAAGTGCAGAAGTCAATTTCCTTTTTTTTAGTAGTGTATTTTAATAACTCAATCTTTTATACCACTTGATTATAGTATTGTAGTCCAATTACTGCATGGGAAGTACTTTTTGATCCTGTTGCTTTCTTCCTGACGGGCTTACTGAAAAGTACCCATTTAAAAAAATGAAGGTGCTCAAAAGATCTACTAAATAGGCTACGATGGTTTACAATCAACTTAGTAGTTTAGTTGCAAAATGCAAAAAACTGATAAAGTATCGGTGTTTTAAAATGTTTATAATTAATCAACAAGTTGTACCTCTTGTAAAATGTATAAATAGCCTTAAAGGTAAACTTTGAATGCTTAAATATTTTTACATAATTGCAATTGCTTATGAAAAAAAGTTTTTTTACAGTTCTAAAATTTCCTAATTAACATTTTTTATTTATGACATTAAATTTAATATTTATTACATTCTATGTAATTTCATGACTGTGATTCAATCATGCAAAATCGACTATTAAATAGACAAATGAGGATATTAATTGAAAAGTCACAAAGAATATATACCATGTTATGATTTCCTAAATAAATATGATAATAAAAAAATGTTTGCATTAAACGATAGTAAATAGAATGAAAAAAATGAAAATTTACTTAAAAAAAAATTTTCTATTCAAATTTTTATGAAGTTTGTTTTTATATCCTTAGATTTATCTGAATAACTACTTTCACCGAAACTGTATATATAACAATGATAGTGAGACAGTAATACCTTCCATGCTGCCACCCATGAGCAGCAAATTTCGTTGTATTTTGTGTTAAAAAATAAACAGTTGAATAAGGAGTTAAGTTACTAGTGATACATATATCATTGTAGCTGTTACGATTGTAAGCACGTAAGCAGTTAGGGGCATCAGGGTCACTTTAATCTTTTTGTGTTTTTTTTGTTTTACATGTAAGTACGCTTTAAAAATTATGTGTAATTTTACTTGAAATTTCACTTCGAATGACGCATAAGAAAATTGAAACAACAATAGAAAAATAATTTTTTTTCAGAAAGTCCAGAAAAAAAACTTAAGTCTCTCTGTTTTGGTGTTACTGTTAGGATTGTAGCATCTTACATATGGTCGTTATCCTATGTAGTATTATATATTTTAACTATTAGGACGATAAAAAAATTAATTTGAAAACCCTTTANTGTGTGTGTGTGTGTACATGAATAATCGCATAATGGCTGATGAAACTTCCAATCTAAATCCCAAATGCAATTTTAAATAGATTTATAAATAAACTTATAACTGGAATTACAAATGTTTTTCCATGCAAAATTAGAAGTTTCAATATATAATATTTGTCAGAAGCGACGTTATCAGGATGGAGCCTACTAAACGTTGCATCTCAAGTGATGAGCACCTGGGTAGCTTTTCTAACTTGAAATGGGACTTACTAAATTAAACTTGGCTTGATTGACTTCTCAAAGTTGCTTGGTTCTAAATAATTTATTTGAATCTCAAGTCGATTGTCGTTTTATTAGCAGTGAAAGCCAATTATTTAGTTAACTGATGTTTTTATTAATAAATAAAATAAGTTTTTGATGCAAAAAAGTTGCAGTGACAAAATAATCGACAAAATTTTTTATTGAAGTACGATTCAATTTTATAACATCTTATTTTTCTCAATGTCAATGTACCAGTTAATCTTTGATGAGTTTCACGCGATCTTATTATTATTATTATTGCCAAAGTTTTATTATCCAACTTACACACTACTCTTGTGTCAATATTATGATTGTCCATGAAGAAGGAAGTAGCAAATAGCTATAAAAAACAAAATTTTAATATCGTTGATGTTTATTAAAAGATATTAAATCTTTGTTTGCATATCTAATCATATAAATATCGTAAAACACGTATAAGAATCATATAATCGTACGAACATTCCGATCGCTTATACAGATGAAACAAGCGGTTAGATATGTGAAAAAATTTATGGAAAGGTCACAATGTACATGAATAAAGAAATACTTATCAATAAAATTATTTTCCTACAACAGAAGTTGAACTCTACCGAGTATAAAAAATGAGGTTACGGCAAGAGTTGCATAAGTCAGTATTATCATGTGCCAAGGATAAATATAAGCAGTTTTTTGCTCTCCAGCAGTGATGATTAACAAATCAACATACTGAAAATATAAATATTAACAGTTGCATGTGAGCGTGAGCATGTGTATACATAAATGTGTATTCTTAGTCACAATTATGTATACAGATTTGTGCAACGGTGTTTGTTCACAAAGTTTTAACTATACGTGCATATCCAAAATTTATTGGATCAATTGAACAATTAAATTAGTTAGTAACAGTAACCCACATTTTTCTACTAAAACAATTTTGTTAACTTAGCATATTCAAAATTAAATCTATATACATTTTTTAAATTCCATGATAAAATAAAATTCATAATCATAGGTATGTTAGGACATAAACTAAAATTTACATCCAAATGAAACTATCATATAAAAAACGGTGGTCTTATAAATTTCCAATAAATTCTTTTCGTTTTTTAAAGTGTTCCAAACTCACGTCTTGTATTCATGTTTTAAATTTATGTAAAATAGACTACATACTAATGAGTTAAAACTTTTAAAGTTAGAATTACTAAAATGATGACTTGCTCTAAATTCTTTTTAATGCTATATGTATTGTTTTCTTAAGTGAACTAAGCCACAAAATTGTGATAGTTCTTATAACAATTAAAGAAAAGTTTAATTCATGTAGAATTCAATGTAACTACGTACATTTCCAACTGCTTATTTTTTAAGAATAATTTCATCAAATTCTTAAACTATAAAATTCAAACTTTGGTATCATATACTTTTTAAATCTTTGAAAGAGAGAGTGAGTGAAAAACGTAGAGAGCGAATGATATGAAGACATATGTAAAGAGAGGAAGAAAGAGAAGAAAAAGAGAGAGAGAGAAGTAGTACCTTAGCAAAGTAGTGAGCAATGTATTTATATATTTATACATACACTCTACTATAAGTTGGTAGGGGAAAAAGAAATTGTTCACCTGAGTGCTTACGTTCACAAGAGAGAAGTTGGCTTCACTCTGTCTTTCTACTTATGTGTCACGAGTAGCAGGTAACCACGCAAGTCTCACTAATATTTCAAATTATTTCATTCAAATAAGTTTCAAACTACAGTTTTGAGTTGACACATAAGACAAAATGAACAAAGAATGGGGCTACGATATATTTTTTTAAAGACCATAAAGATTCAATGAGCTTCTTTAGGATCAAGAATCAACAGTTTTTTTTTCATTTATTGAGAGACTTCGAACACAATTTTTAATACGACCTTAGGCTTTATGCTACCATCATTATCATCATCATCAACCTATTAAATATAAACGCTAAAGTACTGTGATAGTGGATAACTAGTTTTAGCAACACTTGCAAGCGTATAAGAATTTAAGTTAAAAAGTACTATAAGTAGTTAATTTTTTTTTTTTTATTACAATTGTGTGTAACGTCTAAACCTTACTAAAGTTTTATAAAATAAGATAAATCGGGCAAAAAGGTGAGGATGCGAGTTCATCGAAATGTTTGCGCAAGACTGCAGAGAGGATTTCTCCGACGATGGTGTAAGTTAATATTTTGATATTTGTCCTACTAACATAAACAAATACTACACTTTTGAAAACGTGTACGTTAACAGTTTTGAAGTTTTATCTTGATAACTAATGAATTAACTAAATATGCTATTCTAATTTTTGAACTAAAAATTCACTTAAGAATAATTAAATACGTTTTATGTATGCTAACTAATTATTAATTACATACCGTATGTACATCGTTTTAAACATGTTCGTTAGTAATTTGCTTGAGAAATAATTTCTAGATTAAGACTGATGATTTTATTTATATCACTCATATGATTTCAAAAGTTCTCAGACAATTTTGTTATAAATTAATACCTTAAAATGTTTTTTAAAAAACCCATGGTGAGACGAGTTGAAAAAAATTTACTCTCTATCTTTATTTTATATCTTTGTACAGGTTGATTTTTTAAAAATAAGTAAGCTAATTAAGGTAGTATAAATAACAAATATTCCAATTGTTTCATCATACTTCCTCTCTCGTTGGTATATCAATGTATGTATACATACGAGCGCGCGCGCGCGCGTGTGTGTGTGTGTGTGTGTACATGTATCAAACACATGTATAGTACTTGTACATCAAACACATGTATAGCACGATTATATCAACTTGTGCATGTACTTGCATGTGCAATATATGTACAGTACAAGTAATTATATGCTCTTAAATGCTTGAGACAGCGTTTTTTGTTGAAAATATTTTGTGTATGTAAAAAATCTTTTAGTAAATTTTATGAAAAAAAGAAGTTATCTCATATATGATGTTTTGATACGAACAAATAATAGTTGTGTTTCTGAACAATTTTTTTAATATTGAAAGTCAAGGATAAATATTATAAATCATTATGAAACCAAACTATTTATGATTTGTAGAGATTTTTATTAACTAAATAATACTATATCACATTTAATCACTGCAGGGCTACAAGGAATATTCTTTTTATTACAGTTCCTTAAAAAAACTTCTCTATACTCACTAAGTTTAAAAAACGATTTAATTATAAATAATAATTTTATACATGCATATTGTTAAATTATACTTTAGATTTAAAAAATTTAATTTATTGTATCAGTAATAGTATGTTGATCTAAAATTGTGTATGCATGACGTAAACTTTTTTTAGAACCCTAGAAAAATATACTCTATAAATTTTATTTACTAATTTGATGTTAGACTCAATATAACAATATAGTAAAAACCTAAAGTGTTTTAGTAATCCTTATGTTTAGTAAATCATTACACTGCAACAGTATTGTAATCATTGTATGTAATTAAATAATAAATGTATTCAAATTAATTAGTAATAATTTTGAAGTATAGTGTTTATTTAAAATTTTTAATCAATGACTGTGCAACATGATATGAGATATTCTGACTTCTAATTAATTCCAATCCAGATAATATTAAAGAAAAATTGATTAGTTTAATAAAATCAATACTAAACTCCGATCGATTATATCAATAGGATTTTTCAACATAAAAACTGTTAATTATTGATAAAAAAATTTTTTTTATGGCTGAGCAATAGTAAGTTTACGAATTTGAAAAGACTAGAGTTTCTTACCAACAGGCAATAATTAAAACAATATTGTTTTCTTAAAAATAATCTGCTTTTAGGGACTGCACTTAATACGAAACCTTAAAATAATACAATTTTTTAGTTTACATGCATTGCATGATAAAAAATCTTTTAAGAAGCTTACATGTGAGATATTTCAATTGATGCGGTTCTTATAAAGAAAGGCATAAATAATTTTAGAAATACGGCAAAGATGGATAAACGCTGTACGAAAAAATTTCAACTAAACATATTAAATTATTAGTCAGTCTATCAACGACATTTCGGCTATTTCGGATATACCATGGCCCTCTTCAGGTGCACTGAACAAAACAAATAAAACAAACGTTAAAATAATACGATGACCGCTGTATCGCGATATAACAGAACGGGAATCAGAACTTACACAAATAATTTCTATTCATTAATATGTGAAGCGTCTACAAGCCTATATATTGAAGTGTACAGTCCGCTAGTCTTTACAATAATGTGAATTTCGGAAGCAGCTTACAAGGCTTAGACTCGATACATGTAACTTTTACTAAAGTACTAAAGAGAGGGGATTATATGTTATTGTGTGACATATAGACAGGGGTTGAAACGTGTATATTTGCCATAAGGAGAACATGTAAAACATCAGTTGAATTGTATTTTAGATTTTTCCAGAAATGTTTTATAGCAGTTTTTAAGATTTTGGGTATCCATTATTCTGTTTAATGTATTGTTAGTGAGTTGTATGTGAATCATCTCAAAAAAAAGTCTTTTATATAAATTAACTTATGTATCTAGAATTTGAACATTATTAAAATCAATAGTATAATTTGTTGTTTTCACATGTTCTCCTTAGGCCGATCTTTCATTTTTTATTAATTCTCATTTTTTATGCTCTACGTGTTTGCCCAACGTAGTTTTTATTACAGTCTTAACATCATAATTTGTAAACAGTGTTAGTTTTTTCAAGAGGGGTCGAAATATCTTTACCTAATTAAATAATACAATCGAATTAATCAATAAATCGGTAAACTACGTTGTTATGCAACTTTTTTAGTATTGAGGTAGCTTTTTTGCTAAAATGCTCAAAATATGGTAGAACAAAAAGACGTTTTTTGGATACAGCTGTTAGAATATTGACATTATAATTATCAAAAATTTGGCATTTTTTAAAGAGAGACGTTTTATTAAATAATGAATATTCGCCAAATTTTGTTGACAAATATATAAAGAAAAGAGTGTGCCGAATTTTCGATGGTTATAATGTCAATATTCCAACAGCTGTATCCAAAAAACCTCTTCTATTGTTCTACCATATTTTGAGCATTTTAGCAAAAAAGCTACCTCAATACTAAAAAAGTTGCATAACAACGTAGTTTACCGATGTATTAATAAATTTAATTATATACGAATCACATTATATATTATCGTTTTTAAAAGAATCCGTCTGTTTCTTACCTATTTCATCGACGTATAGGGGTAT
>NW_019379882.1:3583-47114 GCF_000648655.2 Copidosoma floridanum | reverse complement strand
GGGTCCATAATAGAGACAGAGCCGATAATCATGGCTGTATTGTGGACCCTCTAATAATGTATATAAATAAACTTTTTAGGAGTATAATTTGTTTTTATTATTTTTCTGAAACTCTTATTGATATATTAAACAATTTTTTTAGTTCAAATAATACTCCTAATTTTTTATACAGCATTTCAAAAATATGAGTATCTTACGGTTTTCAACAAGGCATGATGAAGAAAATAGTCAAAAGCGTTGTGTAACTTTTTAGTATATTATTTTAATGATATAACATTATTTAAATGCTAGTATTTGTCATTATTATGGTGAATTAGAGAGAAAATAACAACTTAAAAAATAATTCATTGTGCTACTGAAACACTCGTTTAACTTATCATTAATAATGTGATAATGGATCCACGATAGGGACAGGGTCTATAATTGGGACAGATACCCTACGTGTTATGAAATATTTGTTGATATTTATTAATTTTATAAATTAGGATCTGCCCTTCACTTATGGAAGTTCGAACGTAGCATGCTTACACCCTGTCTGATTAAATTTTTGTTTTAACATAAACATAATTTTTCGATAACTGCTTTTTGATTGTAGTATATGTAGTTTTTTCTATATTATAATAGTATGCCTGTCCACATCCCAACACCACCATGGACCTCCCATAGCCCCACTTACAAAACAAGCCAAGATTCTCTATGTTTCTTTGTAAGTTTGACCGAATACAAATGGGTCAAGTCCCGCAACGCGCCTAATACACCCCTCGACTCTACTTGCAAGTTAAGTGGTCTTTCACACCCACACTACCCCTAAAATAAATGAAAATATTTCCAGAAAACACTATAAGTATCTTGATTTCTGATGCACCACACATCCCCTATGGTCACCTCTTACAAAACAAGGAAAAAGTCTCCACAATGCTCTATAATTTTCACCTCACAAAGAATATGTAAGACTCCCCAGACCCCTCCCGCACACACCACTTCGTATTTTAGGTGTCTCTTAAAAACTGAGAAATTTTTTGTGGAATTATGTTATAGAAGAATATATATAATGTAATTTACTCACCCCATAGCACCCCCCCCCCCCCCACAAAAACATAGAATGTATTGTAAAGATACTTTATCATATGGTAAATGTGAGATACTTACCCCTACAGCCCCGTTATTTACACCCTGCATTTCCATTGAATGTTTTGTAAGATTACTTCATAGTATGATCAAGAGGGGCTAATCCGTCACCCCTCTTCATTAATTAATTAGAATTTTTCTGATATACCTGTTATTCTTATAGTTCTACAATTTCAACCAAGCTGTTCACTATGTTTGTAGTTTTTTTTACACTTCCAATATTATTTTCTTCGAATACAAGTTTTTGTTCGTTTTCAAGGTGAATAGATGAATTTACAACTGTATGACTTTTACCGCAAATTAGAAATTTTTTCAATGTTTATCCTACTTTCATCAGACCGAAATATATCTAGCATAAGAGTAACTATTAATTTCGTCAAATAATTTCTTATCTTGATCTATTAATTTTTTAATTTGAATGTATGCTCTGTCATTACCTTTATGTATATGGTCATAAATATATTCTACGCTTACAATAGATACACAAAGTTCGACATTAATATAATACGTATAATTCATCAACAACAATTTATTGTGGGCGTTGGCGCGCGAAATACGCGGGGACGTGGAGCCCCACTAACACCCCCGTCACACACACACACACACACACACACACACACACACACACACACACACACACACACACACACACACACACACACACACACACACACACACACAACAATCTCATTCACTTGCTTTAAAACCTAAGCTTTTTAAATAATGGTCAAAATACGCATACCAAGCTCTTTGGTTTTTCCTCAATTCGTTACTTATTTTTAATTAAAACATTAATTTGTTTTTTATTAATTAATTTATTCTTAAATATTTTATTCATTCTGTACAGTTATAAATTTTTCATTGAAGCACCAAATTTTCAAAAAAGTTTAAAACAATATTTTTAAGCAGAAATCTTTCTAAATAAAAATAAATTAATAATGCAAGTAATTTAATGTATCAACATTTTACACCTGTGACAAGTTTTGCATACGAGCAACTTTTTTTTCAGTTGAAACTACAAATTTGTAAAAAAAAGTGTCGTGCGTTGCAATTTTACACATGGCGTTTAGGGGAGAATCTTCATAAAATTTCAACAGCATATTCGTAATGATGTTAGAAAGTCACATGTAAATTTTGAAACTGTTTCACAACACTGTTTTTTAGATATTAAATGTTAACAAAACTTTAATTTAACACCTAATCTTAAGGAAGAGTCACATAGTCACATAAAAATGGAATTTATGAGAAAGTGGTTGGTAGAATTCGTTCAATTTATTTTGCATGGTGCAATGCCATAATACTGGTAATATGTTTAATTTTCAGAGAGGTCGACAAGTTATTTTTGCAATAAAAAAAAAAAAACAGTGTCAGACGCCTATATGTAGGTATACAAATGCATGCAAAACAGTTGTCAGCGCTGCCACATGCTCTGCTCCCACCACTGCACTTTCTACATTTCCCCTCTAACTGTAACTGTAATGAACGTCCTTAACCTTTGAAGGCTTACTGCACCCTCAGTAGAAAAAATAGAGTTTGCACCTAGTGCTCATCCAACCAGGGCAAACATAAAGTGTCCCTAAATTCTTGTGCTTCCCCTGAAGACGTGTAACACCAGGGATGAGACCTACTGTTTTAACTTTACTGCGAGCCCGTTAGACCATTTTCTTTCTTATCTGTTTGTCCGAAGGTAATCTGAATGACGGTCTAATAAACACACCAAGTAGGTAAACTATAAGGTATGTATATATATAACTAACGTGGATTATCCTCCTTACTAGATTAGAATCCTTCTAGAATTTTCAGTCGCACCCATACTAGCCCTCACCCCTCCTATCCTAAGAAAAGTAATATTAATTAATTTAATTAAATTGAAAAAAATTTAAACTATTTTAAAATGAATGGCATGGATCTACGAACGTGTATAATCGACGCTGTATAATCCTCACCTTACTTACCTACATGCTCATGCATACATTACTTCCACGAGGATAAAAGGCAGTGCTGAGCATCGGAGCAGTCATTCTTTGCTTGGAGTTAATCAGGAACACATCGGCAGCAGCAGAGACACCGAGCTTTACTAGGCATGCACACAGGATGATCTCCATGGCTTCCCCACACCACTCTTCCTTCAGAAGACCCTTCCACTTCGACGACTCATTGACAAATGAGCTCTTTGTGGCTGTCAGCCTTCTTATATAGAGGTTCTGGTAATCCTCATTTTTCTTATTCGCATGTGTATGCGTATATTAGTTCCACATCAGTAATACGAGGATACAAGGTAGAGTGGGTACATAGACTGCCAGCTGGTGACAGAAAAAATTAACTAATTTTTACAGTCAGCCAATTATAGGGGATATATTTACAGCCACAAACAAAAGAAAAATGTATTAAATAAGGTTATATACGCAATGCATTGTTAAGCATTAACGTTAGTTTGAAAAAAAAGCTTTTCAAAACAACTTTTTACAGTCTACTACTTATTTACATGAAAGACCGGACTGTTCAATATACTACAAATTTGTTGGCAGACGACTACTCCGAGTACAAACTTTTACATAATACTATTAGTTTTAAAAAAAATAAATCGTAAGGTAAAGTATCCAGTAGTTGGACAGAAATAAAAATGGCACCAGTAGTTGGACAGTCCAATATAAATAACACTTTCAAATAGAAGACGTTTTCAAATGGGAAAAAAAATTTTTTTATAATCCATCAATGCATAATAATGCCTGATGAAAAAATTTATCTTTAAAACTCTTTTTCATTTTACGTAAAAAAATATGTTTCAAGCGAAGCATGTAAGATTGCTGTCCGAAAATAGATCCCCTTAATAACATAGGAGTGTTTCTACACTCAGTACTTGGACACGGAAAAAATCGCTAAAAATTATAATTTATAGTTGGGCATAGAACGTTCAAGTTATTTTATAACTAAAGTTACCTTGCAAAATGTATATTATTATAATTTTTGTTGAGTTTATCAGAGTTAAACGCATCGAAAAATATAAATAACTCTGTCCAAAAATATCTTCCATTCGATAACACACGATTTTTCCTATACCTGGTACTTGGACAGTAAAAAACACTTGAAATTATTGATTATTACTGAATATAACATGTTAATGTTGCTGTTGAAGACTAAAATAAAGTTGAATGATGACCAGAAACTATACCATGTAGTGAAAAATATTATAATCATTGAGTAGTTGAGAGATGTGAGAAAGCATTTTGAAATTAGGTCCACCCTAACATCCTTTTCATTTAATTAACATGGGGTATCCAACTACTGGTCTCAAGTTTCATGTTGGATCCAGTACCTGGACACTGGTGTCCAGATACTGGGTCTTGATGATTTTTCTTTGACGTTAATTTTTTCTTTGTTTATTAACCTGATTTTTTTTTCTAATAAATAAAAAAAAAATTTTAAACAATTAATGCAATGTTTTTTTGAACATCATTTTTTGTTAGTTTTTTATAAATCAGCAAAGAAAATTTCGACTGTCAAAAGTGCCCAACTACTGGGTACTTTACCTTACGAGACATAATGTTTTACAGTCCGCCAAGGATAGTGTAGAATTGCGCAAGCATAAGGTTGGAGAAATTTCACATGGCAGACGAATTTACGATGTATATATATTTTAGACGTACTGGTGAATAAGCATTTTTTTCTCTATAACTCGGAACAATTTTTTACAGTCTGCTTTTTTAAACAATGTTAATTTGTAATTAAATATCATATTTGAAATTATGGGCATACTTATTCGCAAAGTTAGATGTGGAGGCAGATAAGGTTGAACTTGTTTAAAAAACACAACGATTTTTAATAATGTATTTCAGTCTGCTAACTTTTTCTCGCAATATTTAGTTGTTAAAGAGACGAACTTTAAAATGGCAGACGATTCAGTATAATATTAGTGTCCACGTGAAAAAAAAGAAAAAAAATTTATTCCCCATGCTGGCCACTTACAGTACCATAACAAATAAATCAATTTTTTCCCTTCTGCCACTGTTTTACTGCATTAGTTAGTTAATTAAGACGTTCTTATTCATGGTAAAAGTGTTTGTTATACGTATGATAATTTTTTTATATTTTTACAACAGTTAGCACCTTGAAATTACATCGTATGAACTTTTCACACTTTTTGTATTTTCTGTCGTTCTCTTTATTGTCCGCACTCTGACCATGGCTGTTGATAAATGAATAATGTTAGCAAAGTTATGCAACAGCCTTAGTTGAAAGTCTTTGATATTACACGTAAGCGTGTAAATTTTCTAATGATCGGCTTGTGCGATACATGGATAGCTTTTTAAAAAATACTACAATTTTTTTTTAATATTTCGATTAGTTTTCATATTTTTTCTGTACCGATTCCTTCTCCTTACCCCTCTTCTCAAATTTTTCCTACTCATCTTGTCTTCGCTTGTTCTCTTCTTCTTCTCTGCTCCAGCTGCTGCTGCTGCTGCGGCTGTGACCTTCCTCCATGACCGTTGAAACATGAATGCTGTTAAGAGAGCTAAGAACGAGCCTATAGTTTTCCCCTCACTACCACCAACTACGCCCAACACTACTTTACGTGAGTTTCTTGACATCTCCGCTCATTGGATTGTATTGAACAATGCGATCGTGTAAAATTAAGCAATAGGCTGATGTGTTGGCGGAAAAATTATCGTGAGATTCAAGTTCTAAACGTACATCAACTGGAGCATTGTTCAGTAACTTATTTTCCTTGGAGCAATCAATGGCGATGAGAGGTATATGGGATAGGAATTGAACTTTGCTTAACAGTGGAGCATGATCTTTATAATAATACGAATTCTGAAAACTTGCAGACATATCATACAACAATGCAAACTGACTTTTTGCAATATCGAGATCGATATCACAGCACGGATAATATTATGAATCAAAATAGAATTTTACATTCCTTATGTTGCAATGATCGAACATTCTAGCATTAACTATTCTTTGATTCCCATGGTTTTTTGGACACCTAAAATTACATAGCGTAGTTTCTCCAGCTGATTGGATTTTTTGACTGTCCAAATATGTTTTGATGTTGTCGGCAAGAGTGGATATTCATCGAGCTCCTAACTTTGGAAACTCATAGATGTGAACGTATCTTTCTGTCAATAACAAAGTAGTTAAATTTTATTTAAATCCAACATTATTACATAGATTATATGCCTTTCAAGTTTTAATATTTCTATCTTGAACTCTTTCTGGACTCGTACTGTGTTGGCGTCGCCATTAGCCCCTACCTGTGACTGCATAACTACATTTAAATCAGTTCTTGATTTCGTAAGTATGTGTTCATGTTTCACGTTAACAACAATCTTGCGATAGTATTTAACAAAACCTAATATTAATTTCAGAGGAATTAAGACATTAAAGTAGTCGTTAATATTAGTTTGAGTTGTTTCATTCTAAATTTCAAACCAACTAGCGTATTAAGTCATTAGATCCTCATGAGGGCAATGTGTTAGCCAATTTTTCATGGGGGTCGTCAGACCCACATTATTACGTTTATCTATCTCTGTAGCATTCATCTTGTATCTGATTTTTTCGAATAGATGGCAGATGACGCTGTTCACCAGTTGTGCACTCATAGTGTGCAATGGACTTCTCAAAGGTGACAGCTGTCTGAGTGCTTATAATTTCTTTCATCCTGAATGCAACAAAATAAAAGCATACAAGTTAGTTTCCACTACGGCCTTTTATTTTTAATCCTGGACTTCTTAGAAATTGTATGTTTTGATGTGTTAGATTTTAACGTTTAAGCTGTCTCCTCCATTTACGTGTTGGCGGTTTAAATGCTCGTTATTGGCTGAGCGCAGGGGTGCATGTTGAGCTGCTTATATACCATTTATTATTGTACACGATTCCCATTATTGTGAGGGTTTTATATGCAACCTTATCGTTATGATTTCCCCACGAAAATTGACTTGTTCACCGTCCTGGTCAACTATACGTGAGTGTATTTGATCAATAGTGCATCCAACGATCGTTAAGTAAATTATTTATAAAGGAACTTTAATAATTTTGTATCCTGGCGAGATGATGGTAAAAAATTTGTGAAGTATGTAAATTTTTTTACCGTTTATATAGGCTCCAGTAGTGATGTTGCACTCAACTCGTAATGCTTTTACTTTCAGAACAGCCATAGGTAAGTCTGAGTTATGGGAGACATCATTTTCTAAGACTCGTTCAGTGAGATCCAAGAGACGGCCTATAGAATCTTTCGGTCTGAAATCAATCATATGACTACAGATGATTACACTACGAAGTGTGTTATTGTTGGGTTCGATATCAATAGCCATATCGCTAGGACGTAGTACGTCCACTAAAAATGACTTGATATCACGAATTCTATAGCTACCTATTGGAAAAATGACCACTTGATCACCTACGTAAAATTTATTATTACCTTCGTCAAAATATGGAATCAAGTTAAATGTAAGGTCTTCTACTAAGGCAAGAACGTAGTTATGTTTTTGGGATAATTTGATTGGTGGAAAGTACTGCGCTTTTAATACAAAAGAAGTACCAGACAGATCAAGTGCCAATGTTACTTCCATTACCGCTGAAGAGCGAATAAATGATTTCTGATTATTACGCTCCCTCATATACATTTCGACAATCTCCTCGATAAGCATAGCAAGCACCAATGACCACAGTTGAAAGAATTAAAATCTTGACATTATCAATAGTTTAGTTACGTAAGATAGTTAAGACAGATAAGATAGTACTTAACTGTCAACTTCTAAGTACAGCATTAAATCTAAAGGTAGCTGCAGATTGCCAAAGCTGTCAAAAAAAGTAACATTATCACCACATTTTTGATACACTACCCAATAAGTTCCAGGTCCATCCTCATCGTCAAGATTTATAATAGCAGTTCCACGGTATTGTGGCCCATTCAAAGGTAAATTGTTTCATAAAAATACCCCACAAAAATTGGGATTATTAAGGTTTTTACCATATTTAAGTAAATCAATGTCGGTTAAAGCTCGATCAGGAATTTTCATTTCACTAATTTTTTTTTTTTTTTAGCCACGTCCAGCAAGTGGCTTTAAGTAGACACCTAATCCAGTTTTATATGATCGTAGTTTGAAACCTTTTCCAAGTGCAATAGCCTCCATAGTTTTGTTATGTCTTTGGCTTTCTTGCAGTTGCTGTCTAGTAGCCTTACTAGAATTTATATTTTTTAATATTCCAGCTACATTATTAGTTAGCACACTGGTTGCACTGAAACCAGCAAAGAAGAGTATTAGAGGTAGTATACCGCCAGTTTAAGCAGGAAAAGGTAAGATACGTAGTATTTTTACACTTCTCTTATCACCTGCTTCATCAACTGCATTACGTGCCTCCTTCCAATTCAAAGTAATAACCTTGTGTGCGTCTTTATTTTTGGTATGTATTTTCCATGATGCAGCCTTACTGACTGCACGCATGGCAGTGCACCATCTCTTCTTACTTTTCACACCCATACCCAATTTACTGTTAAGCCTCATAGTACTCGCAATAGCTAGAGCGGCTGCTTTTTCTTCAATACTTTAATCTTCAGCTTTGACTCTTTGTCAAGCTTTTTCGGCTAGCACTCTATTTGCTGAGTTTCTAACTTCGGTGTTTTCTCGATTCTGAGAATAAGCTTTATCGTACTCCTTACACGCTTCATCTAGTGAGTTTATACCTGTATTACCTCTGGCTAGGCGTTTTACAAGTTAAGTACCTGGACCGTAGTACTGATAGCCTGGTATGTGAAGTTCATCGGGTAAAGTGTTTATAGTATTATTCAGGAGATCACGTCCTTTCTTATTATGTATAATCATCACTCTTTGGAGGTTGGGTCATGACTGAGCTTTGAAGAAGAAAAGCATTGTGTTTATAGTTTGCAGGTCTGAAAATATGCAACCTCGAGAGCTTATAAGCAGTGGTTTCATGGGCTAGACGTAAGTCATGACCTGGTACATTACAGATGTGCAGTAAATATTAGAAGATAGAGCATACATCCACAAAAATCATCGTATGTACAAAACCCAATTTTTGTAATCGCATAATACTTGCCAAGAACCTCGTGGCCTCACAACTTTCACGAACAGGTATCACAATTAAGAGCCTTATCTACGTTGGATTCAGTGTACTCGATATTCCGTCATCACTAACACGTGACTTGCACAACCAACCTGACCATCACTAGCTTTATAAAAGTTTTAACTGGACAATTATTGAATTCTCATAAATAGTATATCATTGCTGTGTTAATTATTTTTAATTATTTATTTTAAAATAGTTTTAATTTTTTTTCTTACCATTGGCCCAAAGTGCAACTGCTGCTTCGCGCTCTCGGGTCATACTTTGCGCCCGATAAATCACTTTGGGCTAACGGGCAGAAAAGTGTTTTGGGCCTTTCAGGCCCGAAGTGTTTTTCTGCCCTAGGGCTCAAAGTGATTTACTGGGCTCTAAGTGTGCCACCCGGCGCAAAATTGCACTTTACGCCCTCGGTAAGAAAAACATTATACGTGACTCGGGCACCAACCTACAACAATCGCGCCCTTTGGGCACTCATGTTTGTACTTTGTGTCCTTGTGACGTAATGTACCATTAATTTACAGTACATTATCATTGTATCATGAGGTGAATATGTATAGATGGCAGAACTTTTTAAACGAGCACTCTATATCTTCCATACATGCCCTTTTCTCAATTTTCAAAATACTAAAGATATCTATATATAAACTTATCTCAACTTACGGTGCGAGAGAATGTACGGCTCTTTGGTAGAGCATCTGTCTAGTAAACAGGAGGTTGTGTGTTCGATCCGTACCCGGGGAGGATATTTTTCTTATTCTTACTTATGACTTGAAGAAGAATTTCTTGAAAAAAATGAAAAATTATGTGGTTTAGTATTACGAATCTTTAGTATATTGGAAATTGAGAAAAGGGTATGTATGGAAGATATAAAGTGCTTGTTTAAAAAGTGCCGCCATCTGTACGTATGCACCTCATTATACAATATTTAAGATGTATCAACATTCGCTTGTATATCTATTGGTCGTATCAAATTTCTAGTTTACCTACAAGCATTTAAGTTATATACCTACTGTACTAATAAATATTAATTTTTTTTAATCTAGGCTTAGCAAAGCAGGGGTTCAAAAAGAGATGAAAGGATCGAAGGGGTGAGGGCTAGGAAGGGTGCGACTGAAAACCCTATAAAGATTTTAATCCAGTAAGAATTCTAATCCAAGAAAGAGGATAACCCAGTGAAAAATCTAATCCATGTTAGAACCCTTACTAGAGTAGAGTTCTTACCGGAATATAACGCTTATAGTTTACTTACTTCGCCAAATAACGGGAAAAGTTTTTGTGCTTTCGAGTGAACGTTTTTTGCAGCTTAGCGTAACATTCATGTGAACAAAAAAAGTGTATCTTAAAATATTATGCATACAAATAAGTTAACAGTTGAGTTACCGAACAATAGTTTTCATGTAAGAATATCAAACTATCTGTGGTAATAACAATAAAATTATCTATTATTTTTAGATCGTAATGATATAATGTTATTCATGTGTGAGACACTGATGTTAACTCATACTTGGTCCATACAGTTACTAGAGCAGTTGACTGAGTTGTATACTATAATCAAAACAGAAAGTCGTAGGGTGGCAACTAATGGGCTTTCTGTAGATTACCTACTTACATATCGAGAACCTACTCGGTAGGTATCCTAACGAACCCTAACCTAACCATTCATCAAGTTTTGATTGACAGACACCTGATATATGAGTGCGAGAGGGACAAAAAAACAAATTGAATAAGATTAAAACTTTTATATGTCATTTCATGCTCATTTGCATCGCACTTTAATGCAACACTTAAATATTCCTGTTCGGTTGAAAATTCACAAATATTTTTTAATCTTCACAAAATTTATAAACATTTTTACCAACACAATTGTCTTGTAGCATCCCATTAACTTGGCAGGAAATACTGGTTAGCCTTACTTGGTGTACTGTTGCGGTGATGTTTGGGGTAGTTGTGTCGAACACTAAGTATTTTTAATGCCCTACGATCGGATAGTATAGGCTGTTGGTGCACTCGCTTGTGCTTACAATTATGGCCTAAGGATAACTGATAAAATAACCGATGCAAGTACATAAATGTTTCACCAGTTGAAAAAAATTTTTTAAATGGACTGCTACCTAATAAAAGGATTGAACAATAAAATAATACATTTAATAATAAAAAAAAAATAGTAATAATAAAAAATGCAATACAATGCTCAACAAAAAATTATAGTTGCCTGCCCAGTGGGAGCAAGGTTATCTGTTAGATCTCTGGATGCACAATAAGAATAAATAACAAAAGTTATAACTTTAGTTATGAAATAAAAAAAAATGATTTTGTCTTTTTGGATTGGTTAGAGTTGTAAGGGCTCTTCCCTTTTTTCACTGTTATATTTATACCATAGTGATGCTCGCACTTTAAAATTTTACTTATCTGCCCTTCGGTACCTTCCCGTGCAAAACTTAGCCAATACACCTTGGCTGGTAACGCGACAAAAGTGAAAGAAGAAAAAAAAAATGTACTTTTATAAAAAGTTGCAGGAGAAAAACGAAGAAATAGGTGAACAAATAAAAGGAAACTTAAAAGTGCTTAATGGATATGGGTGTAAGATGCCAATACTGGATGCCGCCGTCCACTGTAATTAAAATATATAAATTCGTTGCCTGACGTGCTATTCTTTTTCCTTTTTAGACATATGTTTGTAATTTATGTTTAAAAAAATGAGGTTCTTTGTTTGTTTGTTAATTTGATTATTTGTTTTTTTTCTTCTTTTTTTAAGGTGATGGTAAATAATTTATGAAACCTTGATTGTGAATACTAAGAGAAGTATATGATAAAATACTACATTCCTAATTGTATACATGACCAAAAACAAAGAGAAAATACATAAAAATGTGATGAAATAAAATACACCATCTATGAAGAGAGAGGAAAAGAGAAAAAAAAAACAAGAAAAAGAATAACTCCCTAAACGGTAGGATTGCTTACTGCCTCACCAGGCACCACTCCTTGATACTGCGTACATCATTGCCCGCTTGTTTGACTAGGAGGGCCCACCTTTCAGCTATTCACAGGTTGCAACAATGAGCGCAGTTTGAGATGATTTCTTGTAATTTTTTATTGACAAACTCCGTACCGTTTTTGGTTAAAATGTACTTTGGTTTCCTACGTCTGTTTCGTATTGATCCACTCCCGGATGTTTTTTCCATCTACCTTTTGGAGTGCTTTCAACTTGACGTATTTAGTTAACAGATCTTGAATAATGAATAGGTACCAGTGTCCATTTTTCTATGGAGGTTTCGGTTCTGCATTATCCATTGGTATTGCCATTTATCGTTGTTCGGTAATTATTTCCCCCATGAAACCGGCTGGATCTTTCTGTACGACTTTTTGCTGTTGACATTTTCGACGCTCCCGTACCTACTGAACTACATCTTGAAAATAACCAGGCCAATGACAATAATAATTGGCGAGACGGGCATAAGTTTTATCCACCCCTATGACTTTCTTGGGGTTCATCGCGGGCATCGCGTAACGCCTAAACGCGGTGTTCCTTCGGTAGGATAATTTTCCATTCACCGAGGTCTTCTATCGTTGAACTAACAGTAGAGTTAGATTTGTGGAAGAAAAGGGTCCAGTTCTCATATTTCCAGTTTGACAATTTCTGTGGAACCTCTTGTGCCCCTTTTACCCGTTTTAAAAACCATTCATCGCTTACTTGCTCTATACTGGGCGTAATTACTGTGACTGAGTTTTTCTGTGCATGGGATAGGGCACCCAGTATCTGATGTAGTTTTCGCTTTCTATGGACAAGCTCCAAATCGTATGCCTGCAATGCGGTGTTCCACCGAGCCAATCTTTTTAATGGGTCCTTTGACCTATTAAGCAACAACAGACTGCTGTGGTCGATGATTACTGTAACATGTTCACCTTGTAGATATCCTTTTAATCCATCTACAGCCCACAAAACAGTCAAACACTTCTTTTCCGTCACTGCGTAGTTCCGTTCTGGCTTGCTTAGCGTGTGGCTGACATATCATATTGGATATTCTTCGCCATCAAAATTCCGTGTCAACATCGCAGCCACAGCATAGTCACTGGCATCCATTTTCAGGACGAATGATTGCCAGAATCCAGGCCTTAATAAAAATGGTGCTTCGGTCAGATATTGTTTAAGGCTTTCGAAAGCTGACTGTTGCTCGTCGGTCCATTGCTACTTCACGTCTTTGGACATGAACTTCGTTAGAAGCGATTCCTTTTTGGTGAGAATTTCTATAAGCCTCTTGAGTTGTTTAAGAGTGATAGGTGCAGGGTACTCCTAGATTGACCTGACTTTGTCGAGATCTGTCCTGGGACCTCTCCCATCAACTACGTATGCAAGGTACTTAACCTCTCCTCACCCAAACTCTGATTCCTCGTGATTAATAATGAAGTTCGTCTCCTTCAATGCTCTTAAGACAATTCTCAACCACTTCAGGTGGTCCTCGAACGTTGTCGTCTATATACGCGTAAACGTATAGTTCCCATTGTGGTTTGATACTTTGATCCATGATGATCTGAAATGTAGCTGAGGCGTTTATCAATCAGTAGGGCATGCGCACATATTAATGTTACGGATATAGCAAACGCTGTAAATTCCTCGTTATTGTCATCCTAGAGGATTTGATGGTAGGCCTTGCTAAGATTGATTTTTGATACGTATCTGCCCAACGCAATTCATCTAAGATGTCGTCCATAAGTCGCATGGGATACACATTTTTTCGTGTAATTTAATTAAGTTTTCAGTAATCTATACAAAACGAAATTTCTCGTTTGCTTTTGGCGCAAGATGTGGACAGTTACACCACGCGCTTTTGGATTCTTCGATGATATTTTCGTGCAACAACCGATCTATCTCATCGTACGCAATCTGTAGGATTTTGGGTGCATACCATTGGGGACGTTGTTTCATTGCAAGGTGGCCTAATATATATATACTGTGTTTGGCTACAGTAGTGATACCAAGATTTTCCGGGTGACGGTCGATTAGTTCGTCAAAAACTCTCTCCAGCACTTGGTCCTCAGAAGGGATCATTTTTATCAACCTTCCTGCAGCAACAACCACTGCTGAGCGTATCTGGTCGCCCTCTTTACCCTTAAATTCTTGTCTGGGAGATTTTCAGGAAATCCATCCCAAAAATGGCTTCGCACTCCAATTTTTTCACTAATCCCAACAGCAGCGTCTTGGTAATTTGCCCAATTGTTGCCAGGTTGCTTACAATGCCTTAGATGGCTAGTATCTTGCCGTTGGCAACAGAAATCGTAGCGTGACAGGGCTGGAAACTTTGCAACCGTTTCGCGATTCCTTTCCAAAGATAACAGTGTACTGCACCGCTATCCACGAGAGCTTGTGCTACAATACCTGCAGCATCAAGCGGTAAATAGTGACATGGGTCCTCTGCCAGTGCCAAAACCTCTATCACGTTTTCAGTTCCATATGTACCTCACACACGTCCTTGACCCATGGTGGATACTACGTCCTCGGTGGACGGTAGGACGCTTGGTACCGGCAGCTCCTTCCATCATTTGCTTCGGAGATAGGTGTTGTTTCCAACTTCCCCACTTCGTAAGCCATTTCTGTGATCACAGTTGACTATGGAACTGATTCTTTTTATTGCTTCGTTTGTCCAGTGTATTAATGTTGTAGTAGTATACATCCAATAATTTTCGAAAGTCGACAGAACCACTTACAAGAATTCTTTAAGCAGATATACCGGCCGACTATTGCACCTCTGTACATCGCCTCGTTTCCTTACTAGCCATGTTAAGAGTATTAGTTCTGCAAGTTCTATTGCTGAACAAATTTGAAGAAGCCTCTATAATTTCTTATCTTTCGCTGCATTGGTTACGGTCACCTCTAATTTATTTGGAGTCGCGTCTTGCTTGGGTGAGGTAACACCAACTCCAACTACCCCCCTCGTCTGGCGTTTCTCGGTCTTTCCGTATTACATTTAGGACACCTGTGTCGTCTGTCCCCTATCTTGCCGTACTTGGTACAGTAATTACGGTAGGGGTAGTCATTACGCTAGTATCCGACGTTACGGCCAATGAAGCATGATCGGTCTTTGTTTTCCATAGAGGTATTTTCACCATGATTTTTCGTGTTATTGCCAGTTGACTTTTTTCCATAGAAACTGATGCTTGTGCGTTCTGGCACCGCTGCACGGCCACTTAGTTTGCTAGCATCATATCTTTTAAGTGAGCTAGCATTTCCTCTAGTTACTGCTTCACACTCTTCCACTGCCCTACCGTTTCATCCTCCCCAACCAGTGTAGTATTACCTGTAGCATTCAATGCTTTCATCAGCTGTAACTCAGCGTTATCTTCGACGCTAGGGGTGAGGGTACTTGCTACTACAGTCACTTTCTTCGATGCTGTCTGTTTTCGGGGAACAAATGATGTCGATGGAAATGAACAGTCCTTGGGTAGTGGAAGCAGGCAGTATTCCTTGTTCTGCTGGTGGGTTAATTTGAAATTTCTCCCCAATAGCAGGAAATGTTTGAAGCTGCCTATCTGTGCCCTTCAAATCCTACCACGATACGGATGAAGATTCCTATATGCCCAATTTAACGGCTCGTAGAGCAGCAGGGGTGCACTGAAAGAAGGTTGCAACAACTGAAATCTATATATAGCGACAGCACGCGTGCACTCGTATAGAGGTAGCAGTGCTCGCGACTTTTGCACTAGTGTGGCGTTCAATCAATGAGCGCCCGTAATCACCACCTATGTAGGTAGCTGACATATATAATAAGAGAGTGGATTAGCTCATTGTATTGTGTGAGTAGTAATACTTCCATGTATACTTATTGTTTAAAGCTAACATTTTGTTAACTCAATTTATGAGAAGGGGAAGGGGGAATAGCAGCAATCCAAATAATTGTAAAAAATTTAACTACGTATCAAGAACAGTTGCAAATAGAGTTTATTAGTATTAAAATATAAAAGTATCATGTTCTATATTATACACAAAATAAAACTAAGCATGTTAAATATCATACAAAATTGGATGTGTGCGTTTGCATGCTGATGTACCTGTATGATTATTATTATAGTCAGTACGACGCAGAAATGTATTGATTTTTTTTTTAATTGATGTAAGTGGGGGGCATACTGGCAAATCATTTACTTCTAACAGTATCTGCTTCATTATATTTTTTACACCATAAGCGTGGACATGAAAATCGAAATCAAATACTTCGAAAACTTTTAAACGGAGAAAAACAGTATTTTCAATTTAAATTACTTGCAGTACTTTGCTTAACTTAGCTTCAGAGTGTTTTAAAGAGCCTAAAAGCATGAACATACCTGTATAACAGCAGATATTATTAAAAGTCACATATTTATACAATGTGGATGAATTATTTCATTTAGAAAGGGTGAAATTTGTCTCGTCCTCAGAATACTCGGATATAATAATGTAAGACGTGGGAAACTAAAACGAATTTACTAATTCTAGCAATCTTAATAAAATTTTTTTTTTTACGATCGTACTCAATACATTTTTAGAACTTGTAGTTAATGACGCTACAGCTATTACTAGTTGATGGCTTGAGTTGAACTGCTATGTCCAAAAATGAATTGGTGGACCATTATTTAGTTAAATCATTGAATTAGAAAGTATATCTTTGGCTTTAATGCTCCGTAAAATCAAATTTATGAAAAATTTAATTTATAAATTAACTCAGATAAGATTTTTGCATCGGCTTTTGTGTAGTGTGGACAAAGCAGAGTATCTAATATTCTACGAATATACGAGTATAATTAATAATGAATTCCATTTTCTGGTATTCTGTCATCAATAAGTAATCCGAAATAATGGACAAACCATAAGATCTCAGAAGCTGATATTTTAAGATCACCATTATTCTGTATACGGTTGAGTGAAATTTTTGACAGCTTGTTAGATATTTCATTGTCACATTTAAGGTTGGCTATTTCTGCATTCAATAGCTGCAAAGTGAAATATGTTTTCTCAAAAATTAGTGTGTCTACTAATTGATTTATAACGAACATGGAAACTACTTTCAAAAAGTCGTACATCAGGTCGACCGAAACGTTTTCAGTTATGTGAAACTATCTACACCAAGAAAAACACACTCCTCTTTGATACCCATTTCAGTAGGATCTGCCATTTTTACGTCTTCAACATAACTTTTTAATGTCCTTGTTTTATCTTTCGGCTTAAGGCATAGAGAGGCACACTCTTCCTTTGAATATTTGCAAATCCTAAAAAAACAGTGACTTACAAAAGACGCATTGAATCCGAATACGGAATTCAGGCCTTAGTTATCGCATACAAACAGCATTAATCGAAATTTAATAATCTTGATCATTCTGTTAACATAAATGTCGATTTCCTTTCGATTCGAGTAATTTTTAGTTTATTTATTAAAGATAGAAAATTTTCTTTGTTTTGGTATATTTTTTGTCCGAAGAACAAAATAAACTATAAACAAGAATGTAATTTAACGATAAAAAAATAATAGGAGGCAAACAAGCCACCAATGCATATACAGCAGAGAATTCCTTTATACCAGAGTGTGATCCCAAAGCATTTCCACATTCTAAGTCATTTCTAAATACGTACAAAGGTAAAATAATATCTTCCGTACAATCAGTGCTGTACTTGTTATTCCCAATCTTTGCTTGTATTAAATTTGAAGTAACACACGTTCCTAATTTTAATTTGTTCATATGATTAATTATGCTATTAAACATGTTTGGAATTTCCAAAAACATTTGAAAAATATGTTTCAGTGGTAAACATTCTCCCGAGATGACGTGTGGCTGACGTATGATTTCATTATCAAAAATTACCTCTCATGATTCGGTACCTATTTTGAACGTGTTCGGTTCTATGAGACCTTTTTTTGAAAACAGTAAAAAGTTTATTTTCTGTATTAAGTTCTTGACATATATTACTATGGAAATCAAAACAGACTCTTACGTTGTTTAGTGATGCATCAGAAATGTTTCCTTATTCTAATTTTTTCAAATATTTATTTTTACAGAAGGAATATAAATTTTTTTGAAGAAATCTTCAATAAAATGTAATACCGTATCTACAATGTTGCTTAGTAAATTGCAATCAGCATACGATTCGAAAAAGAATGTTAATAACAAATTTAACATAATAATGCCATTTATTGTTTGAATACAAATCCAAATTTTCATAGTAATACAAATATCTTTACGTATTACATGCACGTTAGTCTTAAAATTTAGAATCATATTTTTTTCGTTCTAAATCCAAACGAGTAAACAAAACTAGATAAATTGAAATTTTTTAGTTAGGTTGTTAAAAAACTTAGATAGTATCTTCTTCGTACAATAATCTGCTTCAAGATTCATCCAAATATGCTATAATTTGACCACAGTTCAAAATGCTATTTTCTGTTGTACGGTAGTTCGTCTCACTTACGTTTCCTACGAAAAAACAAGTATTCGTGTCAACTGATTTGTAAGGTTTTAAATCATAAACCACTGTATCAATAGTCGACTAAGCGAATTCTGATTTTTACGAGAAAGATTTGACAGCAGTGAGACACTTACAGCAGGCTTGAACTACTTTCAAGGATCATCAAATAAATATTGAGATGAGTTCAAACACACCAATTTTTCAATTGTTCACAATGTGCCGCAAAGAACTACTTATGGATATATTGGCAGGCACAAAGTCTAGAGCCTCAATTTTTTGTTTCTTTATCTTTGACTCCTACATTTAAAAATAATTTTATACTTAAACCTAACTGAAAAATTAGAAATTTTTGTAATTTTTTATGGCACCAAGTTTTAAATAAAAATAATGGCTTAATAAATTTTTGTTCAAAAAATTTGGCATTTCTGTAAAACAAAGTTTCAACTATAAGGTAAAAGAGGTTTTCCAATTTTAAATATCACTTTAAAAAAAATAAAATTCCTTATTGAGATGTATTTACATACTGTTGAATTTTGTATTTATTTATATGCATTAAGATAAGAGGTGGACGAATCACCTGCATCCAAAAGTGACAAATTTTTTGACTTTGATTCTTTTGAGTTAAAAAAAAAAACGGGAAAAATTGACATAATTTTCTTACCTCGACATGTAGGATAAAAGTCTTCAAAATTTCGTGTTTGGAACAGATTTCGATTGTGGTGCCTATTTTTAGTTTGTGTGGAACTTTGAAAAAAATCAGGATAATTTCCAGTTGATTATTGTTTTTACTTAAGTAGAAAATTTATTATTTTTCATAGTCAGATTATTTGCTTTTAATGTAAATATGCGATCGTATTACCAACCTGACTGAACAACTGCTTCATTTTTCTTCATAAAAAGTTAATCTCTTCAGACCTGCTACACCTTAGATGTTCAAGGATTTTTGCTGCAAATTCTGGCCCTGTCTTTGAACAACGAGTTATAATTCGCCGAGGTATCTGATGAACTGTCAGTGCCGAAATTTAATAGCCCTTTTTTATGGGCTTCCTCGATTTCAGTTTCGAAATGAGATTGTTGCTAAAAAAAAATTTTGTTTGATGATACCGTCACATCAATAAACTGTTGGAAATACGTATAAAAAATTGTGTAGAGCGACTTGGGCATAACTTTTTATTTTTTATTTTTTTAAAGATGGTTTTGTAAACAAATTAACATAATTCTATTTAAAAAAAAAATGATATTATCAATACTTGGAGTGAAGTAATTAACAAATTTTTGCTCTTAAAAGTAATGCATTAAACATGAAAAAAAAAAAAAACATTTAAAAGAAAGAAACGACAAAGTATTAGGAATAAGTATTGAATTATTTTTGATAAGCCTTGATACTTATAAACTTATTCTTCAAAAATATAATTCCCAATTTCATGTAAAAACCAGAGGACAGTGGGTGATTGGGTACTTAAAGAAGAAAATATACTTCTATAAAATTATATGGCAGATAATATAGTTATAAATATAAATTTACCTTTTATAAAATGATATTGTGTACAAAAATGGTGCAATTATTATTAGAATAAGTATACCTACGTTAGTTGGGTGTGGTTTAAATAAATATTTTAATATCTAATGAGTTAATGATTATAAACAATATATTATGGCGCTAAACACTAAAAATAACATATAGGCTGTCCAGTATAAGACTGTGCTCTTTCATTGAATCTTCCGGTGATTTCAGAACAACTTCCTACTGTCTACGCTGATTACATCTGTAACGTCAAGCTCACAACTATCACATACTATCCCACACTTATCCCTCGTCCATATTTAACACCCATAATATAATTGTATATAGAAAATTAAGAAAAACCATCCTGTAGTATAGCTTTCTTCAATAGGGTAGTATTACATGTTAGTGAATGTCCCTTCAGGACATTTATCACACATAGATTTTTTGACATGTTATTCAAACGGCAAACTTATATTGAAATAGTATAAAAAATACCTACAAAAATTGCAGTTCGTTTGAGTGTGCCATTATTTTATATACGTTATATTTTTAAAAATCGATATTTAACATGTAACATTATGAAAAAAACGTTAAATGGCATTTATACGACTTATAGGAATCTTCCAATTTTTGAGGTACAAAAAATTACTTTTAGATAAACTTATCAAATTTTTCAATAGACCCACAAGTTGGTTTTTAAATAAATTCAGAAAGAGGGGAAGAAGTGTGCGTAAAATCATGTATGTGAGTACATTCACATGAGAAAAACAATTGGTAGCTTTACTGCACACATTAAAGTTCCTCAAACCATGTGAAGAACGTCCTTAAGCCAAAAAATCACTTTAATAACGAATGAAAAAATTATATAAAAATAAAACACAATAAAAATTAAGTATTTCATTTGTACAGTACAAAAAAAATTTTTTTTTAATTTTGGAAAATTTTGAAAAAATATGAAAAATTGTATAAACAACTATTTATTTACTTAAAAAGTAACAAATTAATGATAAGTAAACAAATGTGTATTATTACATAATATGAAAGCTACTCTAAAGAAGTAATAAGAAATTTTTTAATAAAATACATTAGATTTACAGTTAAAGATTTACTTCAGAAATAGAAAAAAAAATCATAAAAAAAATTTCTCAAAAGTCTGTATACATATAAAGAGAAGTATACCAAAATTTCTACATAAAAAAAAAGTTACAAAAAGAACTTTCAACACACCCTTCAAACATTGGAAACTACTAAAATATTTTTGCAAAGGAATAGCTTTTCCTTTTTTTGTGCCTGTGAGCAGCACATGACGTTGAGGTTTCATTTTTTTTACTGTACGATGACTTCAGTATCTCTGTACAAATTTCGATCAGGATCTGTCAAACATTTGAAATCCACTCCTGAAACAAACACATTAAATAATCATAAAACATTATAGTTCAGCATTATGATTTGTATGATATTTATTACCTTCAGGATTATCACTTTCTTCACTATCTAAGTTATCAAGTGTATCTTGTTTTCTGTCAGCATTCTGGCGGTGTAATCAGCAGATCGCAGATTTTTTCGGACCACACGATAATGATTATAAAAATATCCTCGGGGTCCCACGTAAACTTTTGTGTTTGTGTAAGGTGCTTTAAAGACTACGACATCCTTTTCAGTTTTAAATGATTGCTCATTTTTTTTATTTCTTCAATTACAGCTATTTTTATTCTGAAAAGAAATCAATTAAATAAAAGTTTTTTGAGTACTTTGTATTATTTTCGAATGCACTAGCATACCTGTGTCGTCACTACATTGTGTCTGAAGTAGATACACATAGGGGTAACGAATATTGCGACCTTCTTTTAGTGTGAGTAAATTTTATCCAGTAGGGTTCGTCAATTGGACAGAGAGCTCGCTATATCTTCATGTGGTGCCTGTTTATACCTCTCAGCCACCTTGATTACTCTACCCTGTAGGTCATATATCCCATACTGCAACCAAAAAGCAGTGATAAACTCACCTACCGTACGCTAGTGGTATTTTTCCTGTCGGAACCAGTTATTGGTTCCCACGTCAAAACAATGCTGGTAACACTCTTAACAACTCCTCTAATACGATTAATACGATTATAATTCAAACGAGTTAATATTGCTGCTTCAGCTGATGCATTTTTTCTGATTTTATTTTCTTTTTCACGAATGCAATAGTTTAACGTACAACTTAACCCATAATTTTTAAATGATCACGTGTTTAGTAACAAAGTTTTATCTTGAAGAAAGATTTCTTATGTTCGTGAAAAACGTCGAATGATTTCTGTAAGCTCATATTTTCATTTTAGTGATGAGCATCACACAATGACATGAAGGTTCTTTACCATATGCTATAGAAACATTCTAGTAAAAAATTTGTTCCAATAACTGAGTTTATATACTCATGAAAATTGAATTTCATACATTATTCTTACAAATAAACATATTCACACTGTAATATTTTCGCGATTAATAACTAATTGTTACTGTGACCTTGTACGATTGTTTACCTTTATTGAAGCAAAATGAAAATATGATATACACGAAGAAATTTTGTCACAGCTAAAGGCAGTGCAGTGCTGCTGGCAAAAACAGCGTGCGTGGTGGAAGCGCAAAACAACGTGCGCAGATAGCAAAAAAAAACGGTACGAACGGGCACGTGACTTCAAGCTGCAGATGAACGCTCTTTTCCCGTGCAAGCCACTGGAATTTCAACTGAGTGGCTCCGATATAGTTCGACACTTTTTTATTAATGCCTAACTATGTAATTTATATGCACGTATGCGTATAAGTTACATAGATAAATTAGCATTTGTAATAAAAAAGCTTTAATAAATAAGTGTCGAACTATACTGGAGCCGCTCAGTCGAAGTTACAGTGGCTTGCACGCGAAAAGAGCGTACATCTGCAGCTCGAAATCACGTGCGCGTTTATACTGTTTTTTTGCTGTCTGCGCACGTTGTTTTGCGCTCCCATCACGCACGCTATTTTTGCCAGCAGCACTGCACCGCCTTTAGCTGTGATAGAATTCCTCTGTGTACGATTAAATAAGCAGTATTTTCGATTCATAATCCACATTCATTTCCATGTAAAACTCCACGTGAACTTCTTTCGAAAAATTTATGTGTATTTCTATTGAAACATCTACGTTTAATTCTGAGTACAATCCTCGTCAATTTTTTCCTGAAAGTCTGTATTGTTATCTACGTAAAAATATAATAATAACTACTTGTTACTGTGACCTTGTATGATTGTTTACAAGGGCGGATCCAGTCTTCGAGTCAGGAGGGGGTCACACAGTTGAGTTCCATTCAGGACCGACTCAAAATTAACTACAGTATACATTTCAAAAAACTAAGCATTTTATTATTTCTAAAATGGTATTATAAATACCTGTTAAAAAGTTCATTTGTTATACAGTTACATCTAGGGCTAATAAAAAAAATTTTTATTTTTTGTCTTTTCGTGAAACAATTTATGACCTCATCCACTTGAATGGGTAGATTTTTGTGAACGTGGAGAAGTGCCAGTCCTATAAGGTGGTCTTCTTCCATTGACGCTCTAAGCCAAGTTTAGAGTCTCTTGAGAGTAGAAAAGGACCTTTCTGCTGTAGCTATTCTAACAGGTAGGGTAGCAAGAATAGATAAAAAAATTCTCTTGTTGGGATAAATTTCAGCATCACAGTTTTCTATTAATATGGATATTGACTGCGGAATATTCTGATCTCGCTGCCATTTCGCCATCCACAGTCGATATTCGTTTATAATTACAGAAACTGGAGTATTATTTGTTAGAAGTTTATAGTCGCTTGCGAGTTGTTTTACGATTTCGAGTCTTTATTAGTATAAGTGTATTGAATTTTTGGAATAAAAACACCTAGTTGAAATAGATTTAGGACTTCAGGAGACAGACGATCTTGGAGATCATTTATTACGGAATCTAGAAGAGGGCGGTATACGGCCCTACGAAAATACTCTTCAGCCCTTTGAGCATGTTGGTTATTGGGTCTATATGTTTGTCTTGATACAAGTCTGGGACACTTAATTTTGACGTGTAACTACTCAGCTACTTCTTCTGCCTCTTCAAATGGTTGTCAGAAAACTGAGTACGCTTGTTTCCTTTTTTGTTGTAGGACATTCATCGTATTATTTAAAGCGTCGATAGCGGTCTTTAAATCGATTAAGTTTGTTTGCAATAATCTACTCAAAGATACGGTCGTACCTGAAAATATAATAGTTACATTTAAACCACTATCAAGGCACTTACGCGATATAACTAATGATTTGAAATGCGTTTATAAAAATTTTGGAGCATGTATACCTCGAGATAGCATCCAATCCTGGAAATGTGAGAATAGATGCGAGAAAGAGCATTTAAACTGTAAGAGATTATCGTTCTCTCTCTACCAGCTCGTGATAGGCCAATCACGAGCAGCTGGAGAAAGAATGGTAATTTATTTACGTTTACATGCTGTTTTGATTTTTGTGTTATCTAGTATCCAGATGTCTCCAGGTATATATGGTCTGAAAGGTTTATTAGTTCAAAAAAATAAAACAAAAGTTGCTAGGAAAATATTTTTTTCCTACCTCGGGCATTTTTGAGAGGCTGGTGTGCCCTCGGTGGACAAAATAGGATTCGCCACATAAGCGCCATTAGTCCATGGCTACATTACGACCCTCGGACCCTGCTTCTCTGGTCCCTCGGGCCACAAACTCGCCCCGGAGATGATGGCACTTATCTGGCAAAATAGCAGTTTTCGTCACACTTTTCCTACCAAAAGCGTACCAGACCCTCAAAAACGCCTGAGGTAGAAAAACTACTATTTCTTACCAAGGGCGCTGCAACAAACTTATTTCTAAAATAAGGACGTGTAACTGGTATTATATCTTTCATAATTTATTGAACAAAAGTGAACGGTACAACGGAGGAAAATAGAAACGGTGCTAGAGATTCGAGTCTTCAGAAATAAGTGAAGAGAGAGTTGCTTCTGCTTGACAACGTAGTCACTTTGTTAATTTTTCTGGTTACAAAGTTATTAGCTGCATAAAACAATTGCCACCCTAGATGCAAGCTCAATATGAATGGCACGTGTAGTCATACAGGTCAATAAAACTCCCCAACGTTTTTCGCGCCTTCTCCCTATTTTAACCTGAATAGGCCCAAAATAATCAAGTCTGCAATGAGTAAAGGGACGACAACGGTAAGCTAAGCGTCCTAGGGGTAGAGCAGCCATTTTAGGTTATGCTGGTTGACATTTTCGAATTTTACAAATTATACACGTACTCGATAAGCTTTTAAGACCTTGACGCAAACCTACAATCCAATAATTCTGTTGCAGTTCGTTAAAAACCGTTTGATGATTAGCATCATAATATTTTTCATGGTATTCCTTAATTCATAATGTTGCGATCGGTTCTTTTGCACAAAGAATAATAGGATTTTTAACTATGCCGTCTGATGCAAATTTTTCTATCCGATCTTCAGATCTTAACAAATCAGTTTTGTCTAAAAAAGGTGTTAAAATTATAATTTTACTGTTTCGTGGTAATGGCTTTAAATTTTTTAACGCGTGTATTTCTTTGTTAAATGACATTAGTTGACTATTTTTAAAACAAATTTCTTCAGCTTTTTTCTTTAGCTCTACAGCTGTCAAAAAATTATTATGCCATTGTTTATTCTGTTCTAAAGCTGAGTGACTTTTTCTTTTCCAATTTTTTGCGGCTTCTAAGACTCGTAATAACGCGGAAATAAAACGTTTCCAACTTGAAAAACGTGAAAAATCAATTAACTCATTTTCGATCGAAAAAGTAAAAGTATTAACCGAATACTTTTTAAGTTCGCAATTGTCCTGCATATTATATTTTTGCCCGAAATTTTCATTTGGCCAAAGGCTTTCATCCCCATGTAAAAATGCTGGACCAACAAACCAACGACAGTTAGAGTCTAACGCGCCAGGTGCTATTCGAGTACCATCATCTGCTGGATTCTCCTTTGTAGGAACCCAGCGCCACTCTTTCACGTTTGATTTCTCGTTTATTTCATTGAGTCGATTAGCTACGTACATCTTATAATCTTGCGAATCTTTCTTAATCCACTGTAATACTGTCTTAGAATCTGACCAAAAAAATCTACGAAAAAATGAAAAAGTATGTTCTAGCGTAACAAACTTAGCTAATCTCGTAGCTAACAAGGCACTCTGTAGTTCTAATCGGGGAATAGATTGCGCTTTCAACGGCGCCACTCGACTTTTTGACATGATAATTGCCGTGTCAAAACTCCTGTCTTCAAAGTGAATCGCCCATAAGCTACTGCAGCACATGCTTCCGAACTCGCATCATAGAAAATATGTAATTCTGCTGAATCAAGTTGATCGTTAAGGCTCTGATAACAGCGAGGGATTCGACACTTTGTCACGTTATTTAAATCATGTAACCAAAGCTTCCGTAATGAGAACTCGTCTTCTCGAATTTTCTCATCCCAGAGAACTTCACTAAGCCAAATCTGTTGCATAAGCATACACGCACGAATGGTAAAAGGCGCAAGGAAGCCCAACGGATCAAAAACCGACATGATTATTCGTTAAACCACCCTCTTTGTAGGCTTTCTTTTCCCGCTGATAATATCGCTGTCTATTTTGGACTCTTTAAAAGTAAAAGATAACTCATCAGGTAAATTGAGCCATTTTAGCCCGAGAACTTTCTCCTCGCCGTTATCTTTTATCTCAATAAAGCTTTTGGTCGAGTTTCCGTCATTTATAGTGTCTACAACTAGCTTCGAATCATTAGCCCACCCATGCATTTGCCATCCTGCATTAGCATTTTTAATTTTCGATTCTTTAACGCGATTTGATGCTTGCTCAGCTGTCATGCAACTATCTAAAAAATCGTCCATGTAACAATTTTCTTTTAAACTCTTTACCGTTGCAGGAAAACGAGAAGAAAATAAATCGGTATTTTTGTCCTTGATAAATAAAGCTGTGCAAGGTGAAGATTTTGCCCC
The DNA here is from genome assembly GCF_000648655.2 of Copidosoma floridanum. The sequence continues at coordinate 19,942 of NW_019379882.1, read as the reverse complement.
GAATAACATGGAAGTCATGACATATTCTTGTGGAGCCTTTGAACTATCCCCGTCTCTCCACAAGAATCGCTGAGCATCGCGATCTTCTTTACAAATCTTAATTTTCAAAAACATATCGCGAAGATCTGCTTTAATCGCGAAAGCACATTGACGAAATCGCATTAAGACACCTGGGAGTGATTTAAGAAAATCTAGGCCAGAAAATAACAAATCGTTAAAACTTAATGATTTTGTTTTTGCCGCCGCGTCAAAAACTAAACGTACTCTGCCTGGTTTGTTTATATGACGCACACCGAAATGGGGAAGATACTAAACTCTTTTGCCGTATGATTTTTCTATTTTTTCTGCGTAACCATTTTCCAACAAACTAGTCACTTCTTTGTTATGTAAATTTGCATAGTTTTTATCACGAGCAAGCTTTTTTTCTAGGAGTTAAAGCCTTCGCAAAGCGGTAGAACGACTATCCGAAAAATCTGTATCGTCTGAAACCCACGATAAACCGATCTCCCACGCCCCATTGTTATATTGACACGTATCTAAAATTTTGATAGCGCATTCATCTCTTAAACTTATTTTGTTTTCGCAGTCTTTCACGCCGATATCATCGATTAAAAATTAGTTCCTAACCAATTCGTTAAGCTCCTCGTCCGCATAAGTCTCTTCTCGCGAATTGACACCGAGGCTCGCGGAAATAGCTTGCAAGCTTTCAGACTCATTTCTACTTAAACACCCGTGAATTGACCAGCCCAAACCACATCGAGAAACTAATAACGAATTCTTTCTTAGTTCTTTAAACTGTTGGGTAACTATTAAACCAACATTATCCAGACCTAGCAACAGTTGCGGAGCTTCATCGTACGGATGAATAAAAACTTTTGTTTCTTTCGCGCAACATTGAGACAATTTATAATCCACGATTTGTATGGGAAGTGCAAGGTCATCGACAACAAGTAGATTTTTTTAATTAAAAATCGTTGAATCATGCTCTAATTGACAGTTAATACGCTCTGTGGAAATACGTTATCGTCACCACCAATCCCCTTCAAAACTGCATTTATATGTGAAGTCTTTAAATTAAGCTTTTTTACAATCTTCGAGTTAATTAATGAAACCATGGAACCTTCATCCAATAAGGCATCAATCAAAACTGAAGATTGGTTACTCAATAAAAGAACGGTTAGTCATGACTGTTTGCTAACTGACAAAACGTCAGGCTCAGAATCTTTTAGGTTCAAAACTTCTGTTTTAGTCTCAGTTTTGACATTGAAATTAGCATTATTTTTAAAAGGAGTGTGTAGAAGCTCATGGTGCTTAATACCATATTTTCCACACGATCGCACGGTGCACCTACCTCTCACATGACTCTTATCCAAACAATTAAAGCACAGCTTGCTTGTTTTGACAGTTTTTCAACGTTGAGAAATTGGAGATTTCGCGAAATCTCTACATTCAGTAATAAAATAGTTCTTGCGACCACAGTGAAAGCATTCTTTTTTCTCTGTGTGACTTTTTTTTGCATCTTCTTCAACATTAAGGTTCAAAACTACTCTTTTGTTACCGTGAGACGTTCGAAAATAAGGTTCAGACAGTTTCGCAGTTGCTTTGTTCAAATCTACAGCAATTATACCAGCTTTGATGTTTAATTCGGCTTCTTGAAAAACAAAATCAGCTATTCCTTCTAAATCAGGTTTTGATGAGTTCTCATTAGCAGAAAATCTTACATAACTGTGTATTATTGAATTTGGAAACTTTTAATACAATTGATTTGCAAGCTCTGGACGGAATTACTGGATCGCAATTACGGAATCTTTTAATTTTGTCACAAAATCTACTAAGTTAACATTTGAATTTTCCAAGCTCGGGAGCTCTTGAATCTCTTTGATTATCTTTTCAAGAATCAGTTTTTTATTTCCAAACCGCATTTCTAGCGTCTTTAAAATTTGCTCTGTATTATTTCCGGCAATAAACAAAATTCGAATAGCTTCCTGAGCTCCTCGATTCACTCATTCTATTTAAAAAAATCGAATTATCATTGCTCAAACTAGAATTTCTAACTTCTTTTAAGGTCTCTTTTATTGCGTCTGCTTAAATCTTTTATGGAGTCTGCGTTCAAACGGTCAGAGTAAGTATTACAATTCGCGAGTCTATTATGAAAATTACAAGGATCGTATGAATTCTCAAAATTATTTCCAAATTCAAACTCATTTTCAGATGCAATTGGCAAAATTGTTTTCAAAACAATCTCCCATTATATCAAAATTATTTCCGAATTCATTACGGTTAGGAAAAAATGCAAAAGAAGCCAATTGTTGAGTCGCACAATTCGGAAAAGAGTGCTCCTGATCTAAAGTTGGTTCAGTTTGATACGCGTGACCAGTCGCTGCTGGTAATTTTTACAAAAAAAACAGTGTACGCTTGTGCCACTGCAGAACCCATCACTGATGTCGCCGTAGAAGGTGGTGGTGCACGTTTACGCGTCACTGCAGAGCCCTCCGCTGAAGTCATCTGAGAAGGGTGGTGGTACGTGGTTATGCGCTACTGCAGAGTTCGACGCTGAACTCTTTTAACGAGAAGGTGGTGGGCGTTTGCGTGCCACTGCAGAGCTCGCCGATGAGGTCGTCGTACGGGGTGGTGCGCGTTTGCGCGTCGCTGCAGTTCTCGTCACTGAGGTCATCGAAAGGGACAGCAGTTCGCGTTTACGCGCTGATTCAGCACCCATCGCAGGAGGTGGTTGTGCGCGTTTGCGCGTTGTTGCAGAGCCCGTCGTTGAGGTCGTCGTACGGGATGGTTGTACGCATCTGCTTGCTGCTATAGTGTCCGTCGCTCGGGGTGGTGGTGCACGTTTGCGTGCCGCTACAGAGCTGAAATCATCAGAAGGGGTGATGGTGCGCGCTTACCCGCTGATGCAGAACCAGCCTTCAAAGTCATCGAAGAGGTTATAGTCGGGCGCGCAGTTACGCGTTTACGTGCTGCTGGGCTTCTAACTGCAAAAGTTACGGTTGATGAAGGTGATGGGCGCCTCCGCGCTGGCCTAAAATTGACATTCTCAGAAATAAAAGCAGATGGTGCACGTTTTTGCGCTGCCGCAAAACCGAGTTCACCAGACGTCAAGGTTGATGAGAGGCCCTGTGATGCTGCGGTTTAAGGAGAAAGACCCATCTCCTGCAATTCTCTGTCTCCTTACTCCATTTCTTCCTCTGAGGACTTGCCAACATTTTGAAGCACAACCTGATCAGCTGCACCGGTCTCACCCCACGAACTCGTCAGCCAGTTCTTCGTCTGATACGGCATCGTTAGCCTCGTTAACCTCGTCACCATCAAGGACTTAGTTTCGAAGCTTTCCTTTTGTTAGTGGATGGTCTCCGATATCGCGTTGTCCTCTCTTCATGTTGAGAATCACACGTTCGCGGGGTTTTTAACAAGAGGCCCCACGTCGGGCGCCAAAAATGTAAAAAACTTATTTCTAAAATAAGGACGTGTAACTGGTATTATGTCTTTGATAATTTATTGAACAAAAGTGAACGGTATAACGGAGAAAAATAGAAACAGTGTAAGAGGTTTGAGTCTTCAGAAAGAAGTGAAGAGAGAATTGCTCCTGCTTGACAACAAAGTCACTTTGCTGAGTTTTCTGGTTATAAAGTTATTCGCTGCATAAAACAATTGCCACCATAGCCTCCCGTACGCAAGAGAGCCATTACCCCCTTGCCCTGGTGCTTCTTTCATTTTTGAACAGGAAAATGCGGCCCCGGACATTCCAAACGAAAGCCGTGCACGCAGCTTTTCAAATTGTCCACTTTACGATTTGCGGGTGAAATATACAAACAATCGATAACATATGGTATTTTAAAATCGAGCTACTCTCTCCTTCTCTTTCATTCCTACATTCTTTACAGGCGCAAAGTGCAATTTTGCGTCCATGGGGTGAAAAGTAATTTGAGGGCAAAAAGTGTTGTCGAGGGCACAAAGCGGCACTTTGCGCCCTCGGTAAGAAACAGTAGTTTTTGTTGGATCAGTGCCATCGTCTCCAAGGCAAGTTTGCGGTCCGAGGGACCTTTGAAGCAGGGCCCAAGGGTCGTAAATTAGCCATGGAGTGATGGCCCTTATGTTATGAATCCTATTTTTCCTACCGAGGGCACACTAGAAACGCCCGAAGTAGGAGAAACAATGTACGCCACTCTGGCACCAACGTAAAACAATCCCTGATTTTTTATATGCGCCCTAGTAACGTAATGTAATATTGTTTAGTGTTTATGTATTTATATCTACAAATAAGAAATAAAATACTTAATTAGAAACTTACCTAGAACATCACACAATCAGACAGATGATATAAAAAAACCCGAATCACGCAATGCTTGTAGTAAGCAATGGGCATCATTAGCAGTTTTGCTATCGAGCCAAGTAGAGATCTCTTCCAAGGCGCTAAAAATTTTGGCCAAATTGTCTCCTTAAAATTTCAGATGCCCATCATGCCTCTCAACCTAACGCGTCTCTCAGATACTTTGCATTGTAACTCCAAGTTCTTTTTCAAAAACTCGATGCCTCTTAGCAGAAGCATTCGCAAATGCTACAACTTTTCTCATAGTACCTGAGGTATTGCGGCAGGAAACCACTTTGGATGACGTCGATAATGAGTTGTTAAGAACGTGATTGCTGCATGGGCAACGTTTGGCATGTACAGCTTTTTTTAATAACTTTTGCACTGCTCCCTTTGCATCTGAAGCCATAACTGAGCAGCTGTCAGTTCCAATACCTACACAATATGTTAGATCAATGTTGAATTTATGACAGAGATTTTCAACGATTTTTTCTATCACTACACCAGGCAAGCGCTGCTCCCCATCGCCAGTTTTTTAATCCTCTTCATTACATTCAAGCATATCATAAGCATTACAAAAGGTTACAAAATCATCTTTTATGATACCTTTGTAAGCATATCTAAGTGACAGGCTAAGCTGAGAGGTGTGAGATAGATCCGTCATTTCATCGAATAAAATTGAAAAGTACTCAGCTTCCCTCACATTGTGGCAAATACTGTCCTGAATGGTTTCCTTACAAACATCCATCAACTCATTTTGCACAGTTTTGCTAATGTAGGTCGCATTAGACTTAGAAGTCTCTCAATCATGCTGTAATGCTGTGTCACCAGATTCTATGCAAAATTTTAAAAAAGCTCTAAAATTTCCCTCACCAGCTACATCGCTGTTATTATCTGCATTTTTATCCAATAGGTTACCATCGTCATGGTGGCCACGTAACGATATATTTTGATGACCACAAAAAATTATCGTTTTGACAATTAGTATCAAGCGTTCTCTATTTTCATTCACTTGTATCATTCTTTGAGTATTTACTTGGTTAATAACAGTAGTTGCAGGTTTATGAAATGTTAATAAAAAGTTTTTTCCTGCTTTGACAGCTATTTCATGATATCGGTTTCACTGGTGTTTGAGCAGAATACCGTTTTTACCCAGCAAGTGATCAAACGCTTTTAACAGTCCTTTGATGAGTCGTTTTAGAAGTGTTTGTGATTGTATGCCACCTCCAGATGCAATTACAAATAGAATACAAAATTGGCTATAAAGACCCTTGTCTTTATGAGACAAAACAAGCCAGTGAAGCCTGTCAAGATGTGATCTTTATGCGTATTTTTTTATTTGCTTTCCTTTTTTATTGACAACAGAGTGTAGAAAAGTATAATTAGAGGGAGGCAGCCAATGATTTTCAAGCAACATGGCTTTTGTTACATCATCTACGCATTTTCCTATGTACCACCTAATATCTGAAGAAAATTGCGATTCAGAAAGCGCACTCTTTACCTGATCAGAATTGGAAGCAGACGTACATGGTAATGGCAATCATTTAACATCATCAGTTGCAGTAGAATAGTTTTTTTCTTCATCTAAGGTTAATGTAGCTGTGGATATAGAAGATGTGTGGATCATTAGTATTAGGGATCAGCATAGGTGAATTTTTCAGGTGTTCTTTGTGCAGATCGATTTCAAAATCGATCTCAAATCTTGATTTCTTTGCAAAAAAGGAGTCTATTTTTCTAAATAAACTACCTTTATTCCGTTTTAATCCACCAGCATCATAACTTTTTTTACTAGAGTCACCATGAAAAAAAAAAATCACGTGCAAAAAAATCCATGCAAAATATACTTGTAGGCAACAACTATTATTTAAATAAGCAAATGCAACAGTTAACTAAAACAGGTTTCGTACTATGAATCATGAAATGAAATTTTTGAACAAAGCTACACGATTAAATAAATAATAATCAATAATGTTTTGTGTTTATCATCAGACACTCGATGGTATAATATTCCTGACATAATTGCTTTAATTGATATTTTAGTAATGTAAAAATAGTAAAAGATAGTGATGGACTAACGAACTCTATTATCCCCAAGAATATACTCTCAATCTTATAACTTTATTGCAAGTACCTACTTACATTAACAACAATGAGATTCGAACACTGCTACTTACCATCTCTTGCAAGGGAGGTTACAACAACTTTCAACAGCTCAGCTTCTGTCTGCAAGAGCAAAGTAGTGTGATTGAAAACTGTACAAGCAAAATAGTCTATCCACGGCCTAATTAATTGATCGATAGACTGATTAACTGTTGCACGAGAGCGTTACCGGGTTCACGGAGAGTATTCACAGCTAGGAGAGAGGACAGACAGTACGTGTAGAACAGCGTGCCCGACTACCCATGTGGTGGCATGGTGTCCACTTGTTCGCTTTTGCTACCACTATACCAACGCTGTGATGGTTATCCCTCCTATCAAACTGCTGGGTACAGACGGTACAATATCGGTAGCAGTCCGCTATTTCTGTGGTTCCGTCACTCCCATACGGCTGATACGGCATGACAAGTTGTACCTTTGATACACAGGTACAACTTATCATGCCATATGGGAGTGATGCACCGCTAAAATAGTGGACTGCTACCGATTTACGCTGTACCTATATATAGCAGTTTGATAACCATCACAGCGTGGTGCAGTGGTAGCAACAGCAAAAGTGAACAAGCAGACAACACGCCACCTACCGGTAATCCAGCACTGTCCTCTACACGAACTAAACATACTCACTGGCGCCCTGTGTCCTCCCTCCCAGCTGTGAATACTTATCTGGATGGTAGTACTTGACTTTTATTTCTACTACAAAATTATCTGGACAAACTAATTAATGCCTTAACTTAAGAGCATCTTATGGCGTCATTAAGATGAAAATTTGTTTGTCCAGACCTTGAGTCGAAGCTGTACTACCACCTCCGTGTGAAGTTACGTACTACCACCTCCGTGTGCAGACATCCGGCAATTCTGGCATGGTGGCATGTAAGTAAGGAGTGGTAGTGTAATAACTGTGGTGTCAGTCGTACCATAGACCATAGTGATATTAAAATAGATCATGCCAGACTCTAAAAGCCTTACTGACACATTGCATCACTTTTTTACAAGTATCCCTGTGAAGAATATAATAAAAGTTTTAAATTACCAAACAGTATTTTATTTATTGATTATAAGATTCTTCCATCCTGCCATGAACATACAGACAGGCAAAACGAGACCCAGCCCAAGGGGGGAGGGTCATGAGGGTCATGATCCTCCCTGGATCCGCCCTTAATTGTTTACCTATGTTGAAGCAAAATGGGAATATGATTATACGATTAAATAATCAGTATTTTCGATTCATAATCCACATTAATTTCCATATAAAACTCCATGTGGACTTTTTCCGAAAAATATATGTGTATTTCTATTGAAACATCTATGTTTAATTCTGCATACACATCCACGTCGATTTTTTCCTGAAAGTCTGTGTTGTTATCTACGTAAAAATATATAACAATCTCTACTCATGAATCAACGTAGAATCAGATAAATAATCCCTTATTAATTTTTGTGCAACCTGTGTTAATTATTATGTAAAAATTCACATGGAATTTTGCATACAAATATATTAAAATCCATCAGAAATCCATCAGAATCCTTGTGGACTTTTACGTGTTTATTGAGTGGCGTGTCATCGATAGTGTAAGGTGCATAAATAAGTATTAAGCTGTCATGTTAAAGATACTGGAAGTTAAATGGATCTATAAGGCCTATGTCTCGTACATCTGGTGAGTCAGATTCGAATACTACAAATCTGATAGGCCTATGAGACTTGGATCTATTATAGGTATAGTGTGAACTTACTGAAAGTCTAAATGACCCACACAACTTTTTTCAAAATTTTATTCTTTACAATTTTGTACAAGTAACAAAGCCTGAGCATCAATTTAATGCTCAATGGTTTTTCTGTTTTTCTTTTAATTAAATCTTAAAGAACTTATTAATGGATCTGACTTTATCAATAATGATTATCAATAATCATGGATAATGTCAATATGAGTCTTTTTACGGTGCACATTCTGCTATTTTCGTTCCTTGCCTTTTGAAATATTTTATTATTTACTTCTAATAGTTCCTCTGATAAGCAGCCTATAGGAACATCGGATGTTTTTATAATTCCGGCACCGTGTATAAGAAGCTTGTGAACAGAAAACGATATACTATACCATAGATATATCTGTACACATATATCTGCTGTTCCAAGTGAGTATTATTTTAATTGAAAATAGTCTACATTCTGTCGACATGTTATCACTTGAAGAATATTGTGGAATCACTGTAATGGATCCCTTTCAACTTTTATAACTCTTGCAATATCTGCTTTCAAAAAAAAATCTCTTGCCACGTTTCCCGTGTTGCTTGTCTCTGCACCCTGCCCTACCATGTCCACAACTATTCTAACTTTACTTCATTCTTTTTAAACTACTTTTTTCTTCTCTCTTTTTTAAATTTTTTTCTACTTTGGAGCTTGCACACATTTTTTGGAACTCCATATTGTAGATGACATGGTGTAAGTATTCCATACAGCGAATATAGCAGTGTAACGAGGACAAATCCAAATTTGTAACACTCTGTGCTACACTGAAGAGTTCTCACGTGATTAAGATTATTAACTAACTTAGGTCCAATGCCACAGATATCACACCGATTAGATATCTTTTGATCACAAAGAACATGATACGTTTTGCCATTTATCATCGTACATTTCATGTCAAAACCCAATTCAGATTGCAAACCGTTATAAGTCATAATGTAATTTTTTACATTTTCTAAAAGTTCTGTTTACATTAAAAAGATTCTTCTAATCACGTCATTATTTTCTTTTGCGAATTTGAATTCTATTGGATGACAAAAGTTACAAAAGTTTCAAACTGTTCGATGGATCGATTTTTGTCCTCAAAAAGCCAGTTTTTGAAACTTTGAGGTTAAGTTGTACGGTAAACTATTGCCTTCCGTGAAAAATAAATATTATCATTTAAAATGCATCAGCTAAAGTTGCAATATTAACTCGTTTAAATCTGTATTAAATATTGAATCATGAATTAATCGATTTATTGAGATGTAACTTTTTTTGAGGTTATGTTCAACAAATTTTATATTGTACCAGTGGTTCATCATAAATCATCATCTGACAAGTATCACAGTATTTTTTTTTAATTCAAAAATGGTTTGAAGGATCGATTTTTGTCCTCAACAAGCCGTTTTTGAAAGTTTGAGGTTAGGTTTTACGGTAAACTATTGCTTTCCATGGAAAAGAAAATATAATTATATAAAATGCGTAAGTCGAAGCAGCAATATTAACTCGTTCAAGTTTGTATTAAATTTTAAATTATAAATTGAAAAATTCGTTAAGACTGTAATTTTTTTTGAGTTTATGTTGAGGTGTGGGCTTGATCTATTCTTGCAACGCTTGCGTTTGCTTCAGACGATTTATCATAAATGAATGGGATTTCGCGATGTTCTGGCCTATATTCTAAGTCCGAAAGCTGAAAAGTTGTTTTCTGACCGTGTGACCTTATGGACTTCCCTATTCCATTTCTTGTCTGTTGGTCCAACATATTTTCTATTTAAACCTTCGTAATGGTTTCATAGCCTCTAAAGTGGTCCGATTACTTTTTAGTCCTACCAGTATTGAATATTGAAAGATCTCCCCATCAATATACCGACTAACCGCGTCTGTGGTCACTTTCAATTTTTTTTCGCAGCTCAACGTTTCGAGCTCATCTCCCCTCGCCTGTTACATTTGCACTGAAAGAAAATTCGAGGTCCTCTACCCTATCCCAAGTTGTGACGTCGATCATGACGTCATTTGTGACATCGCAAAATACGTCATTCATGACGTCGCGAATGACATCACATTGACGTCAATGTGACAGAGGGATTCGAAAAGTTTTTGAATTTAGAAAATTTTTTCCCTACTTGAGAAAATTTTTTTTTATTATAAAAAATACTTGATCCCCCCAGTTTAAGTGTTACAATCCTGATGGTAGCATCTATAGGGCCATCAAATGCTTTTAAACAGCCCTTTGTTAAACAACAACCTAAGTAAATGACGTCTTTTGAGACGTCGTGAAGTACGTCTTTTGCGACGTCGTAAATGACGTCATATTGACGTCAATGTGATGTCATTTACGACGTCATGAATGACGTATTTTGTGATGTCACAAATGACGTCATGGTTGACGTCATAACTTGAGATAGGATAATAAAACCGTCATATTTACAAGTACGTATTACGAGAGGTTGAGAAAACACAAAAACGAAAACGAACGGGACGATAAAGTGTACCCAGCAAGGTAGTACATGTACTATGTGTATGTTATAGACGAGACCATGCTGTGCTGTAGTAATTAGCATTGAAATTATTTGGAAGGAGTTTTTAAAACATCAATATACCAGTACGCTGCTGATACGTATACAGTATACCTACGACTTACCTACATTTATTCTATAAGGCCGCGTTGAAAGTAGAGAGAGATAACTTTATTCACTTTTACAACTCGCGCTTTTACAATACTATACTTAAGCTAGGAAATATATAAATATAAATGTAAATATATATGATGCTCAATGATCCAATAAGCAAATTTCTAAGTTTAAAAAATTCTAGTTATACAATAACAATGAATAAATGCTGTGCAATAGGCAACCAATTTAAATGACCAACATGCGAAACAAAGTGGCCAGGCAGGATGCGTGACCGAACCTACCTACGCCGAAGCACTCGGTCCGCACACAAAATGGCTGCCAAAGATCACCGTGCCGAGCTTGACTATAATTGTCTTTACAATCATAGTCAAGTGCCATGTGACATGTCACGCCTTACTCACTTACCTATAAATAGTAATGCACGCCATGTGGGTATTTTATCACAGAATTGAAGGAATATGGCGGATAGTTGGCACTTTAACATACATTAATGAAAAACACCAATATTTTAGCATACAATGGCTCGGTATATTTTCATACAGCTAAATGAAACTATTACATATATAATTCCGTTGCTTAACTATCCGATCTCCCCTAACTACATACAGCCTTAGCCCTCTGGTGCAGGTCCGGCAGTTGCTGCTTGGCACAATGCTCATGCGTTAGGGATGGGATATAAGAAAGTAGGTCTACCGTTTTACTCCAGTATAGGTGTTAAGCTGTCATACTTGATGTGGGCACCGGGAGATTCGATGGGCAGGCGTCGGCACTCGGATTTAAGGTAGTTCACTCGGCCCAGTGGTACTCCACTCAACGAAATGGCATAAAGATCATGCTGTCTTGTAACCGTACAAGAATTAGTTGATAACCTCTGTGCTCTTTTTTTGTTCGTTGCGCAGAATGATAAAATCAGAGTTCTACGCATGTGTCAGCATAACGCTCTATAGCAAACTGTAGCCTCTCTCTCGTGTGGCTCATATAACGAAGCAAAAAACTACGTGATTAAGATTAAACTATCTCTAAATCTAGTACCGATTGCTATATTTAACAAAATCACATCTTAATTATTGTTTTCTAAACTGTTACATACTAGTTTTCTAAATTTCTAGAAGAGATACTTTTTATGTAGTGAGATGAAATATCAGTTCTTGATTGTGTTTCCCGTATACTCGTGAAAAAAGTGTCAACTTTGAACTTGAATATCTTGAAAATAAGTACCGCTTGCTACCTAAAAAAAAATATTACAATATCCGTTGAATTCTTAATGATAACGTACTAAAAAAAAATCAAGTCAAGATGAAAATCAATTTTTTGAGTGAACTACCTTAACAATACGTGGCAGCGCACGCTGTCACAGTGCCATCTATCTACAGGTGTGCGTTGACACACACACATACCAGCTGCTGCACACGGCATAGTACCAATAGCGGGAACGGGTATGTGTACACAGGCATAGGACAGGGTAGGGCTAGGTAGCATCGTGCCGCCTTTCCTTTTGGCTGCTATGCTAGTATTACTTTGACGTTAATTTGTCACTTTACAACAGAAGCATTTAAATAAATTTATCTTATACTTTTAAGAATCTCTCAGCAACTATTAACTGCATGTAACTGATACTTCACAATTTTTTTGAGGTTCGAAATCAAGGGATGGGTGATTAGATAAAAAAAAGTTACATTTACATATAATGGCAAATAATAAATAGCAATAAATTGTTGATTATGATTATTAAATATTTTTAGATACTGTAAGGTGTAAGAAAAAAGAATCTTTTTTTTTTATTTTCCGAGATTGAGGACGTATTTTTAGTAATAGAACATCGTTCAAAAAATTGCTCTGTTTAAATAGTATCACTTTAAATAGCGAGATTTTGTAGCTGGCATGTTTGGCTGGAGCAAAAGACTTAGCCCATGCAGCTTAACCTGCTCAGCACAAGATGTCATATTTAAGTTGTAGGAAGTCGGTAGGGCTTAGGTTAAAGTATAGGTAGAGGGCGCTCCCCAATTGGGCTTTTTGTGTACAGGTGAGGGTGACTGCACACTGCGCATGAGGTGCACTCCTCAAAATCTAAGAGCCTTGGGCTCAGACTTTTTTTCCTTTGATTATTGCAGCTTAAGGCTAACATGTTTTACAATATTACTGGATCTGCAAACTTATAAAAATGACAGAGGTGTAATATAATAAATAGGTTTTTAGTTATAAATATGATATCCATTTCTAAATGCATAATAACTTAGTGCTTGTACGTAGAAAAAAAGGATACTTCTCAAAATTCCAAGGTTTGACTTCAAGATTGAATAAAAAATAATAATAATAAATAAAAGTACTTATTTCAGTCAGTTATAGATTACTCTAAAAATCTAACTTTTGTTTTGTTTATAATACAATAAAATATACTTAAAATACATCGATCAAGAGTTTACATGTCTTTGAAGAGTTGTAAGTTCAATACAACTTGAACTCCGTAAGCTTTCATAACATAACCTTAGCCTAGAAATCACAACGACATGTCACTTAAATTTGTACAGTCAGATCAGGAGTATTGCGTCTTTTTAATCAATATATCTGAATCCTATACACACTACAAGCTCATACAATCTAAGCCCGCGCTTTATCATCCACGAACCTAAATCATGCTTTTTTGAAACCTTAGCCTTTAAATTTTTTATTCAAAGTTCTTTACACTAGAACTATGATATTTTAATGATTTTTTAAAAAGTAATCAGGGCCTGAAACAAAAGTATCAATGTATTTCAAGTTACATTACTTTTTTTTACAATTAGGTCATTTTATAATTAACAATTTATTTATTTATAAAAGAATAAAGAAAGGGTTTAATCAAGACATTTAATAGAAACGGAAATATTATTATGGAAGATAAGATAAAACGATGGCAGACAACTGTTGATATCGTAGTGATATTTATATATACATTGGTCATGCATCAGCTCAACATCATTGTAAATCATAGAACCATGCATTCAATTAAAGTAAAGCGTAAATGCTGTTACAAAAAACTACAATAATGATCTAATGAAAATAATACTATAAAATATTTAGCAAACCTGAAGCTAAATAGCCCTACTGATTGATATTTTGTAATCACATATGTAGTTTCATCTGTATTTACACTTGTAAAGTCACTTGGAATTCTACTTGGAATTCCACTTGGAATTCCACAAGGGATTTTGGATTGGAAACTCCAAGAGTCATTCCAAGTGGCATTCCAAGTGGAATTACAAATGACCACTGAAGATACATTTTTTCCTTTTTTATAATAGTTAAAATTGAAATTTCAAGCAGTATTATGGCCTTATTAGATGTTATCATCCATATAGTAACATTAAATCAGAGGAGTTCAAGTATTTGTTCTCAGATTTCGAAAAAATAGATTTTCTTATTTTTCGTTCAAATTGTCTTGAAATGACTTGAACCCCTCTGCTTTGGTGTTACTATATGGATGATAACATTTGTAAGGGCCATTAAACCGCTTGAAATTTCAATTTTAACTATTTTAAAAAAGGAAAAAATGTACCTTTAGTGGTCATTTGTAATTCCACTTGGAATGACACTTGGAGTTTCCAATCCAAAATCCCATGTGGAATTCCAAGTAGAATTCTAAGTAACTTTACAAGTGTAAATACAGATGGAATTACATATGTGATTACAAACTATCAATCAGNATCATAAGTATTTAGTAATAACTATATTGTATTTAAGACCTATTTATTATATCCTATCCATAGTTTTCTATGGTGTTTCAGATAAAAAAAAATTAAAAACTTGTAAACTTCAAATTGCAATACCTGAACAAAAAATTTTACGTGAATTCAAAGATATATTACAGGTGAAATCTTGTACTCTCAAGTTGTAAGTTTATCTGTTGCTATACATAAACTCAAAAACAGCCCAACGGTATGTTAGAATATTTTTTAATTACAGGGATCTATGATACCGTATTGAGATTAAACACTTTATAAATCTTAGGAAAAATATAGTCTAGTATGTAGAATAAAAGATCGGCCTTATAATATTGTTCTGTGTTATTTTTGAAAAAACTGTTACTCGGGCCGGTATTGTTTTAAAAATAACATCAATCAAGATACTATTTTGAGCACAATCATTTATTTGCGTGTGTATGTGTGCAAATTATATTGCACCCGTAGTAGATAAGCTATGGCGATTCCGGCCCAGGTGGGCTCGAGTCGCCAGGCGATTTCGGCCCACTCCCTCTCCGTGGCGAGCGGCCCCTCTTTTCGGGTGGAGTGGTCCCAGCTGCAGCCAATGGGCGAGCTGGAGCTGTGGCTTCCTCGCATTCCTTGTGCGTGCGCTGCTTGAGGTTGCGTGCGCCAGCTGCAGTGCTGCTTGAGTTTGCGCGCGCTGTTTGAGTTTATGCGCAATGTACATTAGCGCCTGTAGCGCCGCGTGCGCCAGCTGGTGACGTGCAACGCAGTTTGAGTTTGCGCGCGATGCAATGTGCGTAAGTCGTCTGCAGCGTTGATTTGCGCGCGCTGTTTGAATGTGCGAAACCGTGTGCAGCTTGTGCACGTGGTAGTTATATGCATACAAAACTTTTTTTGTGTTAGCGAGCGCGTTGCATGATAATGTAGGATGTGGAGTGGTAGGGAAATAATTGTTAAACATTTTTTGTTTTATTTTTAAAATCAGTTTATATTAANATGGTCGCTACAGAAAAGGTTTTGATAATTTTGCTGTACATTTAGGACATACCTAGTGCAATCATTACAGTCAGTCGCAAGACATTGAAGCATCATCATCATCGTCAGCATCATTATCATTATGTATGAACAAGAGAAAGACGTTCTACATCAGTTAGTGAAGGCACGTGAGGCTGTTAGAAAAAAGTACAGACTATTGAAGTTTGGGAAAAATGAGGCTGAAAAAGTGCTTAGTGAAACTTTTAAACCAATTACAGACCCTCTAATGGAAATTGTTGCCGAAACAAAAAAACGAAAAAATAATAGTAATAATTCTGTTACTCATAATTATTTTTATGATAAAAACGATGAAGAAAATAATAAAGTTGATAAAGAAAAGCATCCAAAAGACAGAGAAAAGTTTAATGAAAGTGATATAACATTTGAGTCTGCCATTAGTGAAAGTGATGATGATACTGATTTAAATAATACTATTCAGAATCAATCAGTTGATTCAGCGCAAATTAGTAAAAATTCATTAAATAATTTTTATTTACAAATACTTGATGAAAATCAGAAAGATTTATTAGATTTAAAGTATGGAGTGCGGAAAGAAAATAAGTTGCACAAACTTGGCGATTCGCGAATAGAATTTGAAAATAATCATGTCAAAATATATGATTTAAAGTATCCAATGACTCCGGGATTAATGGAGCTACTCATCAAAAAGCATCCTAATGAATCTCTGTTGACACAGGAGGATTTTGAAAAATACTACATATTATTAAAAATGTCAAATGTTCACAGAAAAGGGTTTAAAAAAAACGGAGCTATACGAACCCATAATAGTAATAAGTTTATTAAAAT
>NW_019379881.1:169269-180246 GCF_000648655.2 Copidosoma floridanum | reverse complement strand
AGCGGCCAGTAAGCGCCCCGGGTTGTGTGGTGATTGGCGCTTGTGTTATTTTATTTATTTAATTAATAAACAAATTGGTCAGTAAGTGACCCGGGTTGTGCGGTGATTAGCGCTTGTGTTATTTTATTTATTTAATTAGTAAACGAATCGGCCAGTAAGCGCACGAGGTTATGTGGTGATTGGTGCTTGTGTTATTTTATTTGTTTAATTAACAAACAAAGTGGTCAGTAAGTGCCCCTGTTTGTGTGGTGATTGGCGCTTGTGTTATTTTATCTATTTAATTAACAAACAAAATGGCCAGTGTGCTTCCCGGGCAGTGTGGTGATTGGCACTTTTGTTACTTTATTTATTTAGTCCACAAACAAATTGGCCAGTTAGCGTCCTGGCCTGTGTGGTGATTAGTGCTAGTGTTATTTTATCTATTATATTAATTGACAGAGCGGCCAGTAAGCACCCTGGGTTGTGTGGTGATTGGCGCTTGTGTTATTTTATTTATTTATTCCGCAAACAAACTGGCCAGTAAGCATCCCGGGTTGTGAGAGGAATGGCGCTTGCATTATTTTATTTATTATATTAATTAACAGAGCAGCCAGTAAGCGACCTGGGTGGTGTGGTGATTGGCGCTTGTGTTATTTTATTTATGATATTAATTAACAGAGCATTCAGTAACTTCCCCGGGTCGTGTGGTAAATAAAACTTGTGTTAATTTATTTATGATATTAATTAACAGAGCATTCAGTAAGTTCCCCGGGTCGTGTGGTAAATAAAACTTGTGTTAATTTATTTATTTAATTAATAAACAAATTAGCCAGTAACCGCCCCGAGTTATGTGGTAATTCGCGCTTGTCTTATTTTATTTTTTTTATTAACAAACAAAGTGGCCAGTTAGCGCCCTTAGGTTGTCTGGTGATTAGTGCTAGCGTTATTTTATTTATTATATTAATTGACAGAGCGGCCAGTAAGCGCCCTGAGTTATGTGGTGATTGTCGCTTGGGTTATTTTATTCATTATATTAATTAACAGAGCGGCCAGTAAGCGCCCTGTGTTATGTGGTGATTGTCGCTTGGGTTATTTTATTCATTATATTAATTAACAGAGCGGCCAGTAAGCGCCCTGGGTTATGTGGTGATTGGCGCTTGTGTTATTTTATTTATTTAATTAACAAACAAAGTGGCCAGTAAGCGCCCCGGGTAGTGTGGTGATTGGCGCTTGTGTTATTTAATTTATTATATTAATTAACAGAGCGGCCAGTAAGCGCCCTGGGTTATGTGGTGATTGGCGCTTGTGTTATTTTATTTATTTAATTAACAAACAAAGTGGCCAGTAAGCGCCCCGGGTAGTGTGGTGATTGGCGCTTGTGTTATTTAATTTATTATATTAATTAACAGAGCGGCCAGTAAGCGCCCTGGGTTATGTGGTGATTGGCGCTTGTGTTATTTTATTTATTTAATTAACAAACAAAGTGGCCAGTAAGCGCCCCGGGTAGTGTGGTGATTGGCGCTTGTGTTATTTAATTTATTATATTAATTAACAGAGCGGCCAGTAAGCGCCCTGGGTTATGTGGTGATTGGCGCTTGTGTTATTTTATTTATTTAATTAACAAACAAAGTGGCCAGTAAGCGCCCCGGGTAGTGTGGTGATTGGCGCTTGTGTTATTTAATTTATTATATTAATTAACAGAGCGGCCAGTAAGCGCCCTGGGTTATGTGGTGATTGGCGCTTGTGTTATTTTATTTATTTAATTAACAAACAAAGTGGCCAGTAAGCGCCCCGGGTAGTGTGGTGATTGGCGCTTGTGTTATTTAATTTATTATATTAATTAACAGAGCGGCCAGTAAGCGCCCTGGGTTATGTGGTGATTGGCGCTTGTGTTATTTTATTTATTTAATTAATAAACAAATCGGTCTGTAAGCGCCCCGGGTTCTGCGGTGATTAGCGCTTGTGTTATTTTATTCATTTAATTAATAAACAAATCGGCCAGTAAGCGCGCGAGGTTATGTGGTGATTGGCGCTTGTATTATTTTATTTATTTAGTTAACAAACAAAGTGGTCAGTAAGCGCCCCTGTTTATGTGGTGATTGGCGGTTGTGTTATATTATTTATTTAACTAATTAACAAAATAGCCAGAAAGCGCCCCGGATTATGTGGTGATTGGCGCTTGTGTTATTTTATCTATTTAATTAACAAACAAAGTGTTTAGTAAGCGCCCCGGGTAGTGTGGTGATTGGCGCTTGTGTTACTTTATTTATTTAATTCACAAACAAATTGGCCAGTTAGCGTCCTGGGTTCTGCGGTGGTTAGCGCTTGTGTTATTTTATTTATTTAATTAATAAACCAATTAGCCAGTAAGTGCCCCAGGTTGTGTGGTGATTGGCGCTTGAATGATTTTATTTATCATATTAATTACCAAGCGGCCAGTAAGCGACCCATATTATGGGGTGATTGGCGCTTGCATTATTTCATTTATTATATTAACTAACAAAGCTGCCAGTTAGCGTGCCGGGTTATGTGGTAATCAGCGCTTGTGTTATTTTATTTATTATATTAATTAACAAAGTGGCCAGTAAGCGCCCTAAGGTTGTGTGGTAATTAGCACTAGTGTTATTTTATTTATTGTATTAATTAACAGAGCTAGCAGTAAGCGCCCTAGATTGTGTGGTGATTGGCGCTTGAATTATCTCATTTATCATATTAATTAACAAAGCGGCTAGTAAGCGCCCCGGGTTGTGTGGTGATTGGCGATTGTGTTATTTTATTTATTTAATTTACAAACAAATTGGCCAGTAAGCATCCCGGGTTGTGTGGTGATTGGCGCTTATGTTATTTTATTTATTTAACTAATAAACAAATTGGCCAGTAAGCGCCCCGGATTATGTGGTGATTGGCGCTTGTGTTACTTTATCTATTTGATTAACAAACAAAGTGGCCAGTAAGCGCCCCGGGTAGTGTGGTGATTGGCGCTTGTGTTACTTTATTTATTTAATTCACAAACAAATTGGCCAGTTAGCGTCCTGGGTTGTGAGGGGATTGGCGCTCGCATTATTATATTTATCAAATTAATTAATAAAGCGTCCAGTAAGAGCCCCGGGTTGTGTGGTGATAGGCGCTTGTGTTATTTCATTTATTTAATTAACAAACAAAGCTAGCAGTAAGCGCCCTGGGTTGTGTGGTGATTGGCGCTTGAATTATTTCATTCATAATATTAATTAACAAAGCGGCCAGTAAGCGCCCCGGGTTGTGTGGTGATTGGCGCTTGTGTTATTTTATTTATTTAATTAACAAACAAAGTGGCCAGTAAGCGCCCCGGGTAGTGTGGTGATTGGCGCTTGTGTTATTTTATTTATTTAATTAACAAACAAAGTGGCCAGTAAGCGCCCCGGGTAGTGTGGTGATTGGCGCTTGTGTTATTTTATTTATTTAATTAACAAACAAAGTGGCCAGTAAGCGCCCCGGGTAGTGTGGTGATTGGCGCTTGTGTTATTTTATTTATTTAATTAACAAACAAAGTGGCCAGTAAGCGCCCCGGGTAGTGTGGTGATTGGCGCTTGTGTTATTTTATTTATTTAATTAACAAACAAAGTGGCCAGTAAGCGCCCCGGGTAGTGTGGTGATTGGCGCTTGTGTTATTTTATTTATTTAATTAACAAACAAAGTGGCCAGTAAGCGCCCCGGGTAGTGTGGTGATTGGCGCTTGTGTTATTTTATTTATTTAATTAACAAACAAAGTGGCCAGTAAGCGCCCCGGGTAGTGTGGTGATTGGCGCTTGTGTTATTTTATTTATTTAATTAACAAACAAAGTGGCCAGTAAGCGCCCCGGGTAGTGTGGTGATTGGCGCTTGTGTTATTTTATTTATTTAATTAACAAACAAAGTGGCCAGTAAGCGCCCCGGGTAGTGTGGTGATTGGCGCTTGTGTTATTTTATTTATTTAATTAACAAACAAAGTGGCCAGTAAGCGCCCCGGGTAGTGTGGTGATTGGCGCTTGTGTTATTTTATTTATTTAATTAACAAACAAAGTGGCCAGTAAGCGCCCCGGGTAGTGTGGTGATTGGCGCTTGTGTTATTTTATTTATTTAATTAACAAACAAAGTGGCCAGTAAGCGCCCCGGGTAGTGTGGTGATTGGCGCTTGTGTTATTTTATTTATTTAATTAACAAACAAAGTGGCCAGTAAGCGCCCCGGGTAGTGTGGTGATTGGCGCTTGTGTTATTTTATTTATTTAATTAACAAACAAAGTGGCCAGTAAGCGCCCCGGGTAGTGTGGTGATTGGCGCTTGTGTTATTTTATTTATTTAACTAATAAACAAATTGGCCAGTAAGCGCCCCGGATTGTGTGGTGATTGGCGCTTGTGTTATTTTATCTATTTAATTAACAAACAAAGTGGCCAGTAAGCGCCCCAGGTAGTTTGGTGATTGGCGCTTGTGTTACTTAATTTATTTAATTCACAAACAAATTGGCCAGTTAGCGTCCTGGGTTGTGAGGGGATTGGCGCTCGCATTATCATATTTATCAAATTAATTAATAAAGCGTCCAGTAAGAGCCCTGGGTTGTGTGGTGAAAGGTGCTTGTGTTATTTCATTTATTTAATTAACAAACAAAGCTTGCAGTAAGCGCCCTGGGTTGTGTGGTGATTGGCGCTTGAATTATTTCATTCATCATTTTAGCTAACAAAGCGGCCAGTAAGCGCCCCGGGTTGTGTGGTGATTGGCGCTTGCATTATTTTATTTATTTAATTAATAAACAAAGCGGCCAATAAGCGCCCCGGGTTGTGAGGACATTGGCGCTTTTGTTATTTTATTTATTATATTAATAAACAAAGCGGCCAGTAAGCGCCCCGGGTTGTGTGGTGATTGGCGCTTGCATTATTTTATTTATTTAATTAATAAACAAAGCGGCCAATAAGCGCCCCGGGTTGTGAGGACATTGGCGCTTTTGTTATTTTATTTATTATATTAATAAACAAAGCGGCCAGTAAGCGCCCCGGGTTGTGTGGTGATTGGCGCTTGTGTTATTTTGTTTATTTAATTAATAAACAAAGCGGCCAATAAGCGCCCCGGGTTGTGAGGAGATTGGCGTTTGTGTTATTTCATTTATTATATTATTAAACAGAGCGGCCAGTAAGTGCCCTGCGTTGTGTAGTGATTGGCGCTTGCGTTATTTTATTTCTTAATTAATAAACCAATGGGCCAGTAAGTGCCTCAGGTTATGTGATGATTGGCAATTGTGTTATTTTATTTATTTAATTTACAAACAAATTGGCCAGTAAGCATCTGATGCTGTAAGGGGATTTGCGCTTGCATTATTTTAAATATCATATTAATTAACAAAGCTGCCAGTTAGCGCCCCGGGTTGAGTGGTAATTAGCGCTTGTGTTATTTTATTTATTTAATTCACGAACAAATTGGCCAGTAAGCATCCCGGGTTGTGAGGAGATTGGCGCTTGGGTTATTTCATTTATTATATTAATTAACAGAGCGGCCAGTTAGAGCCCGAGATTGTGTGGTAATTGGCGCTTGTGTTATTTTATTTATAATATTAGTTAACAGAGCGGCCAGTAAGTGCCCTGGGTTGTGTAGTGATTGGCGCTTGCGTTATTGTATTTCTTAATCAATAAACCAATTGGCCAGTAAGGGCCCTAGGTTATGTGATGATTGGCAATTGTGTTATTTTATTTATTAAATTTACAAACGAATTGGCCAGTAAGCATCTTAGGCTGTAAGGAGATTTGCGCTTGCATTATTTTAATTATCATATTAATTAACAAAGCTGCCAGTTAGCGCCCCGGGTTGAGTGGTAATTAGCGCTTGTGTTATTTTATTTATTTAATTAATAAACAGAGTGGCCAGTAAGAGCCCTGGGTTGTATGGTGATTGGCGCTTGTGTTATTTTATTTATTTAATTAAAAAACAAATTGGCCAGTAAGCGCCCTGGGTTATTTGGTGATTGGCGCTTGTGTTATTTTATTTACTTAATTAACAAACAAAGCTGGCAGTAAGCGCCCTGGGTCGTGTGGTGATTATCGCTTGCGTTATTTTATTTATCATATTAAATAACAAAGTGGCCAGTAAGCGCCCCGGGTTGTGTGGTGATTGGCACTTGTATTATTTCAATAATCATATTAATTAACAAAGCGGCCAGTAAGCGCCCCGGGTTATGTGGTGATTGGCGCTTGCATTATTCTATTTATTTAATTAATAAACAAATGTGCCAGTAAGCGTTCCGGGTTGCGAGGGGATTGGCGCTTGCATTATTTTATTTATCATATCAATTAACAAAGCGGCCAGTAAGCGTCCCGGGTTGTGAGGGGATTGGCGCTTGCATTATTTTATTTATCATATCAATTAACAAAGCGGCCAGTAAGCGTCCCGGGTTGTGAGGGGATTGGCGCTTGCATTATTTTATTTATCATATTAATTAACAAAGCGGCCAGTAAGCGCCCCGGGTTGTGTGGTGATTAGCGCTTGTGTTATTTTATTTATTATATTAATTAACAGAGCGGCCAGTAAGCGCCCCGGGTTGTGAGGTGATTGGCGCTTGTGTTACTTTATTTATTTAATTCACAAACAAATTGGCCAGTTAGAGTCCTGGGTTGAAAGGGGATTGGCGCTAGTGTTATTTTATCTATTATATTAATTAACAGAGCTAGCAGTAAGCGCCCTGGGTTGTGTGGTGATTGGCGCTTGAATTATTTCATTCATCATATTAATTAACAAAGCGGCCAGTAAGCGCCCCGGGTTGTGTGGTGATTGGCGCTTGTGTTATTTTATTTATTATATTAATTAACAGAGCGGCCAGTAAGCGCCCTGAGTTATGTGGTGATTGGCGCTTGTGTTATTTTATTTATTAAATTAATTAACAAAGCGGCCAGTAAGTGCCCTGGGTTGTGTGGTGATTAGCGCTAGTGTTATTTTATTTATTATATTAATTAACAGAGCTAGCAGTAAGCGCCCTAGGTTGTGTGGTGATTGGCGCTTGAATTATCTCATTCATCATATTAATTAACAAAGCGGCCAGTAAGCGCCCCAGGTTGTGTGGTGATTGGCGCTTGTGTTATTTTATTTATTATATTAATTAACAGAGCGGCCAGTAAGCGCCCTGGGTTATGTGGTGATTGGCGCTTGTGTTATTTTATTTATTTAATTAACAAACAAAGTGGCCAGTTAGCGCCCCGGGTAGTGTGGTAATTTGCGCTTGTGTTATTTAATTTATTATATTAATTAACAGAGCGGCCAGTAAGCGCCCCGGGTTGTGAGGTGATTGGCGCTTGTGTTACTTTATTTATTTAATTCACAAACAAATTGGCCAGTTAGAGTCCTGGGTTAAAAGGGGATTGGCGCTAGTGTTATTTTATCTATTATATTAATTAACAGAGCTAGCAGTAAGTGCCCTGGGTTGTGTGGTGATTGGCGCTTGAATGATTTTATTTATCATATTAATTACCAAGCGGCCAGTAAGCGACCCGGGTTATGCGGTGATTGGCGCTTGCATTATTTTATTTATTATATTAACTAACAGAGCGGCCAGTAAGCGCCCCAGGTTGTGTGGTAATTAGCGCTTGTGTTATTTTATTTATTTTATTAACACTTAAAGTGGCCAGTAAGCGCCCTTAAGTTGTGTGGTGATTGGCGCTAGTGTTATTTTATTTATTATATTAGTTAACAGAGCGGCCAGTAAGCGCCCTGGGTTGTGTAGTGATTGGCGCTTGCGTTATTTTATTTTTCAATTAATAAACCAATTGGCCAGTAAGTGCCCCAGGTTATGTGATGATTGGCAATTGTGTTATTTTATTTATTTAATCAACAAACAAATCAGCCATTAAGCATCTCGGGCTGTAAGGAGATTTGCGCTTGCAATATTTTAATTATTACATTAATTAACAGAGCTGCCAGTTAGCGCCCCGGGTTGTGTGGTAATTAGCGCTTGTGTTATTTTATTTATTATAATAATTTACAGAGCGGCCAGTAAGTGCCATGGGTTGTGTGGTGATTGGCGCTTGAATGATTTCATTTATCATATTAATTATCAAGCAGCCAGTAAGTGACCTCGGTTATGCGGTGATTGGCGCTTGCATTATTTTATTTATTTATTAACTAATAGAGCGGCCAGTAAGCGCCCCAGGTTGTGTGGTAATTAGCGCTTGTGTTATTTTATTTATTACATTAATTAACAGAGCGGCCAGTAAGTGCTTCGGGTTGTGTGGTAGCTGAAACTTCTGTTAATTCATTTATTTAATCAATAAACAAATTGGCCAGTTAACGCCCCGAGTTATTCGGTAATTGGCGCTTGTGTTATTTTATTTATTTAATTAACAAACAAAGTGGCCAGTAAGCGCCCTGGGTAGTGTGGTGATTGGCGCTTGTGTTATTTTATTTATTATATTAATTAACAGAGCGGCCAGTAAGCGCCCTGGGTTGTGTGGTGATTGGCGCTTGAATTATTTCATTTATCATATTAATTAACAAAGCGGCCAGTAAGCGCCCCGGGTTGTGTGGTGATTGGCGCTTGAATTATTTCATTTATCATATTAATTAACAAAGCGGCCAGTAAGCGCCCCGGGTTGTGAGGTGATTGGCGCTTGTGTTACTTTATTTATTTAATTCACAAACAAATTGGCCAGTTAGAGTTTTGATTAAAAGGTGATTGGCGCTAGTGTTATTTTATCTATTATATTAATTAACAGAGCTAGCAGTAAGCGCCCTGGGTTGTGTGGTGATTGGCGCTTGAATTATTTCATTTATCATATTAATTAACAAAGCGGCCAGTAAGCGCCCCGGGTTGTGTGGTGATTGGCGCTTGCTTTATTTCAATAATCATATTAATTAACAAAGTGGCCAGTAAGCGCCCCGGGTTGTGTGGTGATTAGCGCTTGTGTTATTTTATTTATTATATTAATTAACAGAGCGGCCAGTAAGCGCCCTGGGTTGTGTGGTGATTGGCGCTTGAATTATTTCATTTATCATATTAATTAACAAAGCGGCCAGTAAGCGCCCCGGGTTGTGAGGTGATTGGCGCTTGTGTTACTTTATTTATTTAATTTACAAACAAATTGGCCAGTTAGAGTCCTGGGTTGAAAGGGGATTGGCGCTAGTGTTATTTTATCTATTATATTAATTAACAGAGCTAGCAGTAAGCGCCCTGGGTTGTGTGGTGATTGGCGCTTGAATTATTTCATTTATCATATTAATTAACAAAGCGGCCAGTAAGCGCCCCGGGTTGTGTGGTGATTGGCGCTTGTGTTATTTTATTTATTATATTAATTAACAGAGCGGCCAGTAAGCGCCCCGGGTTGTGAGGTGATTGGCGCTTGTGTTACTTTATTTATTTAATTCACAAACAAATTGGCCAGTTAGAGTCCTGGGTTGAAAGGGGATTGGCGCTAGTGTTATTTTATCTATTATATTAATTAACAGAGCTAGCAGTAAGCGCCCTGGGTTGTGTGGTGATTGGCGCTTGAATTATTTCATTTATCATATTAATTAACAAAGCGGCCAGTAAGCGCCCCGGGTTGTGTGGTGATTGGCGCTTGTGTTATTTTATTTATTATATTAATTAACAGAGCGGCCAGTAAGCGCCCCGGGTTGTGAGGTGATTGGCGCTTGTGTTACTTTATTTATTTAATTCACAAACAAATTGGCCAGTTAGAGTCCTGGGTTGAAAGGGGATTGGCGCTAGTGTTATTTTATCTATTATATTAATTAACAGAGCTAGCAGTAAGCGCCCTGGGTTGTGTGGTGATTGGCGCTTGAATTATTTCATTTATCATATTAATTAACAAAGCGGCCAGTAAGCGCCCCGGGTTGTGTGGTGATTGGCGCTTGTGTTATTTTATTTATTACATTAATTAACAGAGCGGCCAGTAAGCGCCCTGGGTTATGTGGTGATTGGCGCTTGTGTTATTTTATTTATTTAATTAACAAACAAAGTGGCCAGTAAGCGCCCCGGGTAGTGTGGTGATTAGCGCTTGTGTTATTTAATTTATTATATTAATTAACAGAGCGGCCAGTAAGCGCCCCGGGTTGTGAGGTGATTGGCGCTTGTGTTACTTTATTTATTTAATTCACAAACAAATTGGCCAGTTAGAGTCCTGGGTTAAAAGGGGATTGGCGCTAGTGTTATTTTATCTATTATATTAATTAACAGAGCTAGCAGTAAGCGCCCTGGGTTGTGTGGTGATTGGCGCTTGAATTATTTCATTTATCATATTAATTAACAAAGCGGCCAGTAAGCGCCCCGGGTTGTGTGGTGATTGGCGCTTGTGTTATTTTATTTATTATATTAATTAACAGAGCGGCCAGTAAGCGCCCTGGGTTATGTGGTGATTGGCGCTTGTGTTATTTTATTTATTATATTAATTAACAGAGCGGCCAGTAAGTGCCCCGGGTTGTGTGGTAATTGGAACATACGTTAATTTATTTATTATATTAATTAACAGAGCTAGCAGTAATCGCCCTGGGTTGTGTGGTGATTGGCGCTTGAATTATTTAATTCATCATATTAATTAACAAAGCGGCCAGTACGCGCCCTGGGTTGTGTAGTGATTGGCGCTTGCGTTATTTTATTTCTTAATTAATAAACCAATTGGCCAGTAAGTGTCCCAGAATGTGATGATTGTCAATTGTGTTATTTTATTTATTTAATTAACAAACAAATTGGCCAGTTAGCATCTCGGGCTGTAAGGAGATTTGTGCTTGCAATATTTTAATTATTACATTAATTAACAGAGCTGCCAGTTAGCGCCCCGGGTTGTGTGGTAATTAGCGCTTGTGATATTTCATTCATCATATAAATTAACATAGCGGCCAGTAAGCGCCCCGAGTTGTGTGGTGATTGGCGCTTGTGTTATTTAATTTATTATATTAATTAACAGAGCGGCCAGTAAGCGCCCTGGGTTATGTGGTGATTGGTGCTTGGGTTATTTTATTTATTATATTTATTAACAGAGCGGCCAGTTAGCGCCCCGGGTTGTGTGGTAATT
>NW_019379881.1:118351-148109 GCF_000648655.2 Copidosoma floridanum | reverse complement strand
TACTAGCTCCGTGAACTGGGCACCCGGCATTGTTTAAGTGAATAAATAAAATATTTAACGAATTGTGTCTTATTTGCGCTTTTCATGTTCGCTTGAAACACATTTGTGCGTCTTTTTGTTTTTGTTTAATTAAATGATTAAATCCATGGGCTCAAATTTTTTCATTTGCATTTGGAACCATGAAAAACATTATTTCAGGCATCTTTAACTTTCTCATTAAATTGCGCTTCATTTGTTCTTTCGATTTAGCTTTTTGTTCTATCGAAATGATTAATATTTCGCAAGATATTATAAAAAAAGGTTTATACAAATATAAATAATAAATATAATTCTGCGCATGCGCATTGTGCGAGACTCCAGACTCTCGACTCTCAGACTCCAGCCCACAGTCCACGCTCCACTCATCATCTGCTCAATCACTCCAGAGAGTCCACCGTCCAGCCCAGTCCTCCGTCCAGTCTTTAAATCCTAACACGCTTATTTATATATACATATATGTAGCATCGACTCCGAAAACAAAAGGCTAAACAAAACCTCAATTTAGTCTGCATGCTTACCTATATTATTTAATAAAAATTTGCCAGATCAGTGATTGAGTTAGCAGGAAATGATGTTCGAGAGGAAAAGCATGGGATCATTCCTCCTCACCTTCAACTTGCTATTTGCAACAACGAAACATTGAATAAGTTGCTACCTGGACTTACTATTGCTTATCATGATGTTTTGCTCAAGATTCAGGCTGTTCTTTCACCCAAGAAGACATAAAAAAAGATTAAGCTACTTTTAATCACTGTGGTCTGCTTTTGCAATTGATAGCAAGGCTACGACAGATATGATGATGGAAAGTGGAAAGGTAAGAATTATCTCAACGACAAATGTATTCTAATGAGGTCATTACTATTTATTGCTCCAATATCTAACATTAATAATTTCACAATAAATAGAATGTAGTTTATTATTAATATTATTCAAAAATCTGTACGATTGATTGTTATGATCAATGTAACTTATATTTTCAGGTAAATTACCAAGGAAACCTTTAATGTTGAAAGTTGATCAGTGTAATGGTGTATCAAGTCCAATAGATCGTCTCTTTTTTTCCATCGGTTATTGACGAAAGAGTGAGCAATGTAATGATTTGTGTTTCTGCCAGTATTAACAATTTCTATTATTCCAATAATCTGATACACATCATTTTTGACTGTTACATGTGTAGGACACTGACTATTTATTATCTTATTTATCTCGTTACTTGTAAAAATGAATTCGGTTTCAATCATTAAAACGTTTTCTATTTCATATATCAGTTGTAAAGTTTGACTGTTACATGACGTACATTTTGTTGGATCAGGATTGACGATATCACTAAGGCAACTTTGTAAATTTTTCATGCCGTTGTTTTCTTTAATTATTTTATCAACTACCTTGAAAGGAAGCGCTAGTGTATCAAAGAATTGAGCACTCTTCTCAAATCCACACGTAAAACATCTCTTTTGGTTTTTAATTAAAAAATTTGAGTTATCCTGCAACATGTTTTCAACTAATTCTGTCACATTTATAGAGCAATCTTTAATATTAGGAACAGCGGTTTCTTTGCACATTGGATGTAACAATTGGGCTCTTTCCGTATAAATCTCGTTTAAACTAATTCCATGCATAGTGCAGTTATAAATAAATTTCAAATATCTGCACATTTGTCCATTACTTACAAAAGTTTTAAAGTTACCACTTTGTTTGTAAGACTGTATAAAAATTTCAGTGATATTGTCAAAAGCACATGTGTTAACAAATTTTGTTAACTTTCCCTCGTATAAAATTGGGGGTAAACTCAAACCATTTCTTAAAAATACTTTATTTTTGTCCGTAGTATCTTGATCTTCTGATTTGCTAAGGGTTTTTTTTGCATTGATCAATTCTCTATGATTACAATTATTTTCAATCTCGTCCACTTCTTGTCGTTTTGTACATAGAGTTTTCTGCTTAGATTTATTTTTTTTAGAATTTAAATTGAAAGTGTCAGTTATAACTTTTTCTAAATTTTCATTTTTTATTGCTGCTTTTGCCAATTTAACTCCTCCTTGTATTGTTATTAAATGACTGAGTACAAATTTATTTGCATTGATTGAATTTTGTGCGTAACTATTTTTTTTCACATCTTTGAAATATTCTTCAGATCTTGCGGATGTTGCTGCTTCAAGAGGAGATTTATACAAAGGTCTTAGGCAGTCCGTCCAAGTTGGAAATTGACTATAGAGGTAAAGAATATTATCTTTGATTGACGGGCAATAAAAAATGTTGGGCATTGCTTTTAAAACCTTAGTTTCCTTGCTATTGATTTAATACATTTTTGATAGATACTTATGATAAAATCTTTTATTTCCACTATAAGTCACAATTATTCTTCAGATCTTGCGGATATTGCTGCTTCAAGAGGAGATTTGTGCAAAATCTTAGGCAGTTCGTCCAAGCTGGAAATTGACTATAGAGGTAAAGAATATTATCTTTGATTGACGGGCAATAAAAAATGTTGGGCATTGCTTTTAAAATCTTAGTTCCTTGGCTATTGATTTAATACATTTTTGATAGATACTTATGATAAAATCTTTTATTTCACTATTAATTACAATTTCATCAAATTCCTCTTCATTTTCCACATCTTGGTTTCTTATTATATGTTCAGTATCATCAAAATTTTTAATATCCGTGTCAAAATAAAAACCTTTAAATTGTTCCATCAACCATTTAACTTGTTGATCACATAAAGAACCATTTTCAAAACATTGGGTTAAAGAAATAACGAATATTTCAAAAATAATGTCTGATATCATTTTAATATCATCNATTGTAATAAATTTTGCGAAGAAATTTTGAAAAAAACTAGTGATTTCACCTTTTTCGAAATAGTATTTGACTATGAGAGAAATAACAATCAACAACTTTATTACAATTGTAGATTTCAGAAGTTATCCATTCTGTGAAAAATTATGAAGAGTTTCATAATTTTTGAGAAGAAATTTTGAAAAAAACTAGTGATTTGACCTTTTTCAAAATAGTATTTGACTATGTGAGAAATAACAATCAACAAATTTATTACGATAGTAGATTTCAGTTTATCTTTCAGAATGGCAACTTTGATGGAAATAGAATTTTTTTCAACGATGACTTAAGTACTTATTTTACACAATTCATGCATCACAAGCATAGTTTAGTTATAAAAATGTGTTGTGTAGATTGTAAAAAAGAATGTTTAAGATATGAAAATATTATTTGCTTACCGGTTTCTAGTATTACTATTAATACTCCTGATGATAACTTTGTCAAAATATTAGATCTTAACTATGAAAAAGTTTGTGAAACATGCGCATTTGAAAGCGTTCGATTAATATCATACACAGTGACAAAATATTTAGCTATATCACTTCTGCCTGAACAAGATACAATAAATATTAATAATATTCAAGATCAAATCAAGTTCTGTAATAAATATTTTGTTTTAACTGGAATAATTGAGCATTTACCAGCTTTTATTGAAAATGGACAATCTCACTATATTTCTTACATTAGATTTATGAATGGACAATGGCAAAAGCGTGATAATAAAAATCGCAAAGTTTCACGCGTTAACAAAGATCTAAAAATAAAAATAGCTTTCATACTATATGTTTATGCTGACAAGTAAAAAACCAGCATATTTCTTAAAAAAATTAACATACTGTAACTATTGAATGAACAATAAAAAAAAATGAAATAAATTGTTCTTGGTCTTATATATTGCATATTCCTACCCAAAACATGGTCTCAAAACTAATTTTGCATAATACATTTGGATAATAGGATAAGGATAATCATACGCCCATCACTATCATAAAACTTCATACTTCAAGTAAAACATTATATTATTCACAACTTCACGTAGATAAAAGAATAAAATAATACAAACATATATAATCTTCATGTATTATAAATAAAAGAACCAAAATATCAACGAATACCAGAAGATAGTGGACCCCAAAACATTACATATCTCAATAAAGGTTTCCTTGGTAATTTACCTGAAAATATAAGTTACATTGATCATAACAATCAATCGTACAGATTTTTGAATAATATTAATTATAAGCTACATTCTATTTATTGTGAAATTATTAATGTTAGATATTGGAGCAATAAATAGTAATGACCTCATTAGAATACATTTGTCGTTGAGATAATTCTTACCTTTCCACTTTCCATCATCATATCTGTCGTAGCCTTGCTATCAATTGCAAAAGCAGACCACAGTGATTAAAAGTAGCTTAATCTTTTTTTTATGTCTTCTTGGGTGAAAGAACAGCCTGAATCTTGAGCAAAACATCATGATGAGCAATAGTAAGTCCAGGTAGCAACTTATTCAATGTTTCGTTGTTGCAAATAGCAAGTTGAAGGTGAGGAGGAATGATCCCATGCTTTTCCTCTCGAACATCATTTCCTGCTAACTCAATCACTGATCTGGCAAATTTTTATTAAATAATATAGGTAAGCATGCAGACTAAATTGAGGTTTTGTTTAGCCTTTTGTTTTCGGAGTCGATGCTACATATATGTATATATAAATAAGCGTGTTAGGATTTAAAGACTGGACGGAGGACTGGGCTGGACGGTGGACTCTCTGGAGTGATTGAGCAGATGATGAGTGGAGCGTGGACTGTGGGCTGGAGTCTGAGAGTCGAGAGTCTGGAGTCTCGCACAATGCGCATGCGCAGAATTATATTTATTATTTATATTTGTATAAACCTTTTTTTATAATATCTTGCGAAATATTAATCATTTCGATAGAACAAAAAGCTAAATCGAAAGAACAAATGAAGCGCAATTTAATGAGAAAGTTAAAGATGCCTGAAATAATGTTTTTCATGGTTCCAAATGCAAATGAAAAAATTTGAGCCCATGGATTTAATCATTTAATTAAACAAAAACAAAAAGACGCACAAATGTGTTTCAAGCGAACATGAAAAGCGCAAATAAGACACAATTCGTTAAATATTTTATTTATTCACTTAAACAATGCCGGGTGCCCAGTTCACGGAGCTTGCTGCATTGTCTGTGTCATCTGCTGCATTGCCTGTATCATCTGCAGCCATAGAGATATTATATAGATCTATAATATTTCTATGTCTGCAGCAGATCTCTGAGACAATCATTCTGGGATTAGGGGCCACGACGTAACTTTATTCACTTCGCGAAATTATATGTGGGACATTGGATAATGTCATAACATAGTCCAATCAAAGAATAATCGATGATTAAACAAACTTTTAGTGAAGTTCAATAGTTACATGGTACGACCCGAGGTGTACACTTTTTTAGATACATTGTATGTTCTCTGAAAATTTGGTTGGAAAATTAGCTAAATGTCTGGAATGTGGAAGCATGTAAGTACTAAAAAATAATTAATCTGTAGCAGTGTATATGCCTATGATATATTAATTTTAAATTGACTGCCATTGTACTAATGGGACACATGTCTAGCAAAATTATTTATAAATGCATTTTTTGGGTTTAGTTAAGTATTTGACTGCGGGAGTTAAGTTTTTGTAAAAGGAGACCGTGAAAAAAGATTTTGTGAACAATATGTTTTATCTGATAAATGAGAAAGTATTAATGTAATATAAATACCACATTTAGACCCCGTTTTAACTAATAAGAAATACTCAACCAACGAAAACATCGTCGTATATATAAGCGGTAAAGTAACGGATATCCATCATTGGCAACATCTGAAAATTGTTGATAAGATGATTAAAAAATTCACACAAGTTATAAATCACTTTTTTCTTAAATTACTAAAAAATTTAAGGTTGTGTGGAAAAATGTTGTAAATAAAAAAAAGCCTTGTAAGAATACTCACAAAAGCCTGCTAAAATTTCTAAAATCGGTTAATTTGTTACAAAGTTGGGAAAACCGTCAAAATATGCTTTTTTTCTCGATTGTTAATAATTAACTACTTCTGAAACTATGCAATTTAAAAATAAGTGCTGATTATGCGTCTCAACAACGTTAATAAACCCTTCAAATTTCAAATCGATTGGTTTATTGGTTTTTGCAAAAAGCCATTTAGTTATTGAAAAGGTGCTCTGTCTTTTTTTAAAAGTATTTCGCAATAATACCTCCAACGAGATTATCTTTTCAAGATCCTCTACTATCATGTATGTGTTAAACTTTATTGATATTATCATTTTTAATTGTTCAAAAATGACTGTAAAAAAGACAAACTTTTTGAACTTATAAGCAACAGGAATAACTTTTTTGTTTTTGGTTGTATGTCTTTGGGAGTTACGTCATTTGAAAGCTTGAATTTTTCTGCAAATTGAAAAAAAAATTTTTTTTAATGTTGCTGTAAACAACTGGGGGGCTGATTGAGCTTTTTTTGCCGATTGGGCTTAACTCCTTCAAAAAGAATTTTTTTTATGGAAATTTTTGGAAAATATACTTAACCGGTTGATCTTCAATGTACGAAATTTTTTGACAATATGAAATGATCGTTTCTGAGTTAAACCTTCTTCAAGACAACCGTAATTTCGTTTGACAGCATCGATTTACGATTGATGACGTCATTGCTAGTGCTTGGAGGCTCGCACTTATTTGACTCTGGCCGCTTCAAATGGAACTGACCAGAAAAAGAGCATTATTTCCAGTAGTATTAGTCGCAGACGTGAAAAACAAAGAAGTTATTCCTGTTGTTTATAAGATTAAAAAGTTTGTCTTTTTTAAAGTCATTTTTTAAAAATTAAAAATGATGAAATCAATTAAGTTTAACACATACATGATGGTAAAGGCTCTTGAAAAGATAATCCCGTTGGAATTATTATTGCGAAATTGTTTTTAAAAAAAATGACAGCGCTTTTCAGAGAGCACCTTTCCATAATTATACCCGAATCAAAAAATATCATGTATGTGCCTATGCTAACTTTCTACTTATTCCGACTTCTGGGTTTCATAACTCGAAATTTAGACAGAAGGCCCCCCGAAAAATAATTGTTTATTATAACATAAACAATGTATAAAAATTTTAATACCCAAGAAAAAACAAAGGGGCGAGTAAGTTACTTGTGATTTTCCACCTAACGCGTATATTAAGAACGACTAAATTGCGACTTTTGGCTTTTGTAACTCAAAAACCAAATCAGAGGCCGCGCTAAGAATGATACATATCATTAATTATTACATAAACAATGTATAAAAATTTTAAAATCCAAAAAAACGAAAGGGCGGGTAAGTTTTCAGCGACTTTCCACCTTATGCGTACATGGAATACGGGCAAATTGCGACTTCTAGGTTTTGTAACTTTAAATCCAGAGCGAAGGCCCCGCTAAAAATGATACACATTGTTAATTAATACATTAACAATGTGTACAAATTTAAATATCCAAGAAAAAACAAAGGGGCGGGTAAGTTTTTTGTGATTTTCCACCTTGGCCGTATATCGACAACGGCCAAATAGCCACTTCTGTTTTTTATAACTAAAAAACCAAATCGAAAGCCCCGCTAAAAATGATACACATTAATTATTATTACATAAACCGTTTAGAAAGCCTTTAATATTCAAGAAAAAACGAAGAGGAAGGAAACTTTTCAGCGATTTTCCACCAAACACGCATATCGAAAACGACTGAATTGCGACTTCTGGCTTTTGTAACTAAAAAACCAAATCGAAGGCCTTGCTAAAAATGATACACATTGTTTATTGTTACACATATAATTTACCTACTTATATAATGTATAAACATTTTAATATCGAAGAAACAACGAATGGGTGGGTAATTTTTTAGCAATTTTCCACCTTACGCTTAAATAAAAATCAGGCAAATTGCGATTTCTTGGTTCTGTACCTTAATTTCAGAACCAAAGCCCCGCTAAAAATAATACACATTGTTTATTATCATACAAAAAATAAGTAATGATCTAAAAGTCCGAGAAAAAACAAAAGGGTGGATAAGTTTTCAGCGGTTTTCCACCCTATGCGTATTTCAAAAACGGCCACATTGCGATTTCTGTTTTTGTAGCTCAAAAACCAAATCAAAAGACCCGCTAAAAATAATACACATTAATCATTATTACATAAACAACGTATACAAATTTTGATATCCGAAATAAAAGGGGTGTGAATGTTTTCAGAGATTTCCCATCATACGCGTGTCACGAATACGGACAATTGCGACTTTTAGGTTTTGTCAATTAAAATCTGGAACGAAGGTCCCTTTTAAAAATAATACATAACGTTTATTATCATATAAACTATAAATAATAATTTGAAAGTCCGAAGAAACTAAGGGGCGGGTAAATTTTCAGCGANAAAAAAAAAAAAAAAAAAAAAAAAAAAAAAAAAAAAAAAAAAAAAAAAAAAACAGAAAAGAGGAGGAGGAAGAGGAGAGAAGCCAAAGACTGCAACAACTGCTTCTCCTCGGGACAGTGTGTTTGTGTGTGGGCACACATATTTCCCTTCTCACGCAAACGGTCAGCGAACCAAACAACGGCACCCTATGCGTATTTCAAAAACGGCCACATTGCGATTTCTGTTTTTGTAGCTCAAAAACCAAATCAAAAGACCCGCTAAAAATAATACACATTAATCATTATTACATAAACAACGTATACAAATTTTGATATCCGAAATAAAAGGGGTGTGAATGTTTTCAGAGATTTCCCATCATACGCGTGTCACGAATACGGACAATTGCGACTTTTAGGTTTTGTCAATTAAAATCTGGAACGAAGGTCCCTTTTAAAAATAATACATAACGTTTATTATCATATAAACTATAAATAATAATTTGAAAGTCCGAAGAAACTAAGGGGCGGGTAAATTTTCAGCGATTTTTCACCATACGCGTACATCGAAAACGGTCAAATTTCGACTTCTGGCTTTCATAACTCAAAAACAAAATCGAAGGCCCCACGTAAAATAATACACATCGTTTATTATTACATAAACAATCGATAAACATTGTTTATATAGCAAAATGTACCATTTTTATCGGGGCCTTCGATTTTGTTTTTGAGTTACAAAAGCTAGAAGTTGCAACTTGGCAGTTCTGGGTTTACGCGCATGGTAGAAAATTAGTGAAAACTTACCTGCCCCTTTGTTTTTTCTCGGATTTTTAAATTGTTACCTATTTTTTGTATAGTAATTAACAATGTTTGTCATTTTAAGCAAGGCTTGGTTCTGGAATTAAGGTACAGAACCAAGAAGTCGCTAT
This sequence comes from Copidosoma floridanum, assembly GCF_000648655.2. The sequence continues at coordinate 138,874 of NW_019379881.1, read as the reverse complement.
TTGCCTGTTTTTCATGTACGCGTAAGGTAGAAAATTGCTTAAAACTTACCTGCTTATTCGTTTTTTTTTGGATTTTAAAATTTTTATACATAAGTTTTTTAACAATTAATAATGTATATTATTTTAAGCGGGGATTTTGATTGGTTTTTGAAGTATAAAAAACAAAAATCGCAATTTGGCCGTTTTCGATATACCCGTATGGTGGAAAATTGCTACAAAACTCACCCGCCCCTTCGTTTTTTTTTGGATTTCGAAATTATTATTAATTGTTTATATGATAGTAAACAATGTGTATAATTTGCAGCGGGGCCTTCGTTCTAGATTTCCAGTTATTAAAGCCAGAAGTTGAAATTAGGCCCTTTTTTGATATAAGCGTAAGGTGAAAAATCGCTGAAAACTCACCCGCCCCTTCGTTTCTTCTCGGATTTAAAAGTTATTAGTAATTGGTTATATAATAATAAACCATGTATATCATTTTCAGCAAGGCCTTCGTTCTAGATTTTAAGTTATAATAGCCAAAAGTCGCTATCAGGCCCTTTTTTGATGTACGCGTAAGGTGGAATATCGCTAAAAACTTACCCGCCTCTTCGTTGTTTCTTGGATGTTAAAATTTTTATACATTGCTTATGTAGTAATAATTAATGTAAATTATTTTCAGTGGGGCCTTTGTTCTGGATTTCGAGTTAAGAAAACCAGAAGTCGCAATTCAGCTCTTCTTTGATATACGCGTTAGGTGGAAAATCGCTTAAAATTTAACCGCTCTTTCGGTGTTTCTTGGATAGTAAAATTTTTATACATTGTTCATTTAATAATAAACAATGTGTATCATTTTTAGCGGGTCCTTCGTTCTGTATTCCGAGTTATGAAAGGCAGAATTCGGAATGAGTAGGAAGTTAGACTAGGCATATATATATAATATTTTTGGGTTTGGGTTTAAATATGGAAAAATAATTTATTACATAAACAATGTATAAAAATTTTAAAATCCAAAAAAACGAAAGGGCGGGTAAGTTTTCAGCGATTTTCCACCTTACGCGTATATCGAAAACGGCCAAATTGCGACTTCTGGCTTTTGTAACTAAAAAACCAAATCGAAGGCCACGCTANACAAACACACACACACACACACACACACACACACACACACACACACACACACACACACTACGACTTATACACACACACACACACACACACACACACACACACACACACACATATATATATATATATATCATTGGTAGTCTCTAATGCAGCTTTTAGTTGTTCTGCAATATCTTTGCTTCGTTTAAAAGTGATTAATTTAATTTTCAAATTTTGTTTCCGAAACTTTCCGAACTTCAGTGTAATTCTGGCACGATGTGTCAAAATAGTATCCCGTCTGAGATCTAGTAGTTACTCATACCGTAACGAGTAAAGGTAGTTACGCTCTAGAGGTTACTTACTGGGCAAAATGGTTTGAATTCGTGACCGGTCTAGGAGCCACTAATACCATCCCGAGTAGAGGTGATTGCTCTAGAGTTTACGTGAAACACAACTTGACTACCTATTTTCTTTGCCTAGAGCTTATCAAATACCGTATTAAGTAAATGATGTTAACTCTAGGAGCACGTTCGTGACGGAAAGAAGAGAAAAGAAAAAAACAAAATTAACCACTTGGTTACTTTTGTGTACTTTTGTGTAACTTAGTTTTATTTTTAAACACTTTTACTTGAAACAAAATTGTACACGCGAGGAACCAGCGCGAGGTGTTTGATGCAGAAAGTTAAAACCGCACTTGTGGAGGACCGTGTGGTAGCAGAGGTGGACTCTAACTACCTAGTCGACCGTTTGAGGGTGAAGAATTAAATCTGCCTCGCTTCGCGGTAGACTGGGTTGTAGCAGAGGCGGACTCTTACTACTCAGTCTACCTTGAAGAGCTATCGTCGAGTCCTTCTCGGGGCCTCCAGGCCTTTTTACAAGGAGCAGCGGACCTGTGTGATGCGCCGGTTTGAGACGACGCAGGAAAATTTGCCGGAAAAATCTTGAAGGGGAAGGACAATAGCCAAAGATTTAATTGGCTCGAGATGCTCTAGTTCAGCTACTCAAACATTGGCTTATCTGACATCCGGCTCATTCACCTCCGTGCGTCAAGAAAAGGGAAGGTGATTCACTTACTAGTGCCCTTCCTTCCTCTTTTACATCCAAATTTTACAAAACTCTAATTTGACTTAATATTCATGTTAAGATAGGATATCGTTAATATTTACTAATGCTGGACATTGTTCGTTAATTCAACTAAACTTGTTGCAGAAAGAATGGAGAGAATCGCTTCATATTTTAATTAATGCTTGGGTGAATAAACGATTGGTGTGCTACGGTACATCAACTAATACTTAAACAGAAATAACGTTGACCGTTGTTATAAAAACTTACAATGATAACATTAGTGTAAGTGGCGCGTGGTGCTCTAGGGATTTGAAATTCCGTTACTTATATTGGAGCAGCCGCACAGACTCTTTCCCGACACATATGAGTCAAGAAAAGGGGAAAGAGCTATTGTTAATGATTAGCTCGGTTTTCCCGTTTTCTCTCACACGTTAAACGATTTCAAAAATTTAGGCTATTGCCGATGGTATAAGAAAAAATTCGAGAATGTAATAGAACAAAGGGTAGCTTGGCGAGTTATGCATCGATAAAAATCAAATGAAAAGTTGACGATGTTGTAGTATGTATTATTATTTGTCTATACGTGTTTACTCTACGTTATTATAATTTTTAACATCCTATCAAGTTCTGCCAGCATTTAGTGTTGCACACCAGTTGAGCTGTTTCCAGTTGAACTTTTCGCCTCTATTAGTTTTTAAAGTTATTCCATTTTTCTGCATTAAAAAGTTTTTTATTATCATATTTGCTTTTCGTTTCCGGTCAGCATAGGCCAACGTGCGTTTGCATGAATCATAGTTGGTCGATGTGCTGCAGCTACGAAGAGAGTTAGCAGGTGATTCATCACTTTTCAGAGGCACGTTGGTCCCTGCTCGAAAGTACTTTTAAGTCAACATGGAAAATTCTGAAGATACGAGCGGGGAAAAAAATTATTAGTAATTTTAGTTTACCGACGTTACAATGTACAACAGCGAAAAATAGAAAAGACTTCTACAGATACGTAAGCGGAAATTAATTTGTCGAGTTAATAACTGATAATAATATTTTATAGAATCTAGATTTGAGACTATAATAAATTGTAATAGAAGTTACTACTAGTTATTATTTTTAATTTTTTTTTTTCGGTATTTCATACAAAACAAAAAAAAAAAACTTATAAAAATTGTTATAAAGTAAAGGTAGGTATCGGAAACTTGTACAAATTATTTCAAATTTAGCTTTAACGCCTATTAAATTTTTTTTGTGTCTGTTAACATTGCAAATGGAACGAAAAAAAATAATAAAAGATATTAACTATTAAAAATTATGATAAAGTAATCAAAAATTTGTTTATTCTTATTTGTTGTTTACAAGTTTTTAAGTCTTATGAGGGTAATGATACACAGTTTTCTGATAAATAAATGATTATTTATTATAAAACAATACGTAAATTGACATTCAATAGCGTTTACATTTTCTGCTATATCACTCCTTTTAATATAATTTTTATAAATTTAATGCTTACAACTTTTAGATAAAAGTATTATTTTTAGATAATTTTTCATTAGTAATGATTGTTTGTTTATACATAAACTCATGTGTTTGATGCCAGTATTAAGTAGTTAAGTGCTTCGATAAGATTTATAATAAAGATTTATAATAAACAGATAAAATTATTTAGTACGGAACAATATACTCTTGTGAGTTTTCGCATTTGAAATGCATTTAATCGTTTACCTCTTGTGTCCTCTGGTCGAACTGGGCGCACATTTTTCGAGAGTGCGAGAATAGTATCGAAGATCATGCACCTACAAGAAGAGGAGTTGATTCGCATTGAATTGTCGACTGTAGCTGTACAGCTTAGCGTACAGCCAATGCAAATGATGACACGAGTTTTCCTCTTTTTTGACTGTAACCAAGTATATGCTATATATTTAACTGACTCTTGTGTAACAAGGCGAAATGGCCTCCATGTTCCAAAATGCTCTCGCTGATGCAACGTATATACGAAGAGTAGAAAGTCGAAGCTTCTCCGAATTTGTTTATTTTTCGGGAGCTGTATATACGCTGAGAGGAGGAGAAGAGGACGCCAAAGGACAACCAGCTGAGATGTAGAGACACAGCAGCGCCAGCGGGAAAGTACAAGAAAAATGCGAATACGACTACCGAGACACACAGCAGCTGTTACGTCGAGAGTGACTGCGAGGGGAGATACGTGGCAGCAGCAGTGGTGGTGGCCATTGCTCAAGTAAGAGATTGCGAGTCAGTCTGGAGTAGTACGCTTAACTACGAGCAGCGAGAGCTTTGGCGGGTTGCGGGTTTTCGTGGTGAGAGATGAGTTTGAGAGAGAGAGAGAAAGAGTTAGAGTTAGAGTTAGAGTTATGTGATTAGTACTAAAGACTCAGGGGTCCTATATAATACGGCAACGTAATTACAATCATGGCTGGTAAAGAGACAAATGTATATTAATAATATAATATGGAATACAGAACAGAATACTTAAAAATAAGATAANAAGAGAGTAAATAAACAAACAAATAAATGTATAAAAAACAATGAATAACGTACGAATATGAAAGGGGTTAAGTAAAACGAAGCAAAATCACTCTAATAGTTACCGAAAGTTTGCGGTAAACGAATAAAAATAACACTAGGCAGTAAAGAAACAAACAAAACTAAATTTTAGAAACGCAGTACATGATGTCAAACAGAGTACACTACAATACTTTATCACAAACAAATATCCAAGCACCCTGCAGAGTCAGGGTACATCTGATCACGATGCAGATAGATGCTTCTGAAGTAGAACCTTGAAGCAAGGGTGATTAATATGTCTTCTAATAGTTGTAGGCAGTGTAGGCAGATCATTCCAGAGTTTAGCAATATGCACTGTAAAAGAATGTTTGTAACACTCAGTCCGAGCATGCAGTATAATTAAGTTCTGTCTGCGGAAACAGGTCTGCCAAGTATTTTGGTTTCCCTGAAGTAAGTAACCGATAAACTATACAACCCAGGAAGTATTTCTACCGGGCCGTATCAGTCAACCGAGCCATAAAAAGGCCATATTTCGGCGTCGCGGCCCACTCCAAAAATGAATTTTACAACTACATTAAACAATCGGTGTAACTTGAGCGGGAGATACTGTGAAAGGTCCAGGTACTATCACCCGTCGAAATCGATAGGTTGGCACTGCTGCTGTTACTGCTGCTGCAAGGTAGCGCAACTTCTGCCAATGTACCGTCCACTAGCGTTTTTTGTTGGATTCTTGAGGCTTTGGCACAAAGCGTGTCCAGAGAATTATTGGCATCCATCTGATCATAACTATTTCGATTTAAAGCATCCAAAGCTGTTAAGGGGGCTCCAGCGGGAGGAGTTAGGAGGTCACAGGTAGCTTAATTGGTAGATAAAAATACGCTGATTCCAACGGTGTCCTCATTTACCCCCTTTAATATTCAAGAAAAAACGAAGAGGAAGGAAACTTTTCAGCGATTTTCCACCAAACACGCATATCGAAAACGACTGAATTGCGACTTCTGGCTTTTGTAACTAAAAAACCAAATCGAAGGCCTTGCTAAAAATGATACACATTGTTTATTGTTACACATATAATTTACCTACTTATATAATGTATAAACATTTTAATATCGAAGAAACAACGAATGGGTGGGTAATTTTTTAGCAATTTTCCACCTTACGCTTAAATAAAAATCAGGCAAATTGCGATTTCTTGGTTCTGTACCTTAATTTCAGAACCAAAGCCCCGCTAAAAATAATACACATTGTTTATTATCATACAAAAAATAAGTAATGATCTAAAAGTCCGAGAAAAAACAAAAGGGTGGATAAGTTTTCAGCGGTTTTCCACCCTATGCGTATTTCAAAAACGGCCACATTGCGATTTCTGTTTTTGTAGCTCAAAAACCAAATCAAAAGACCCGCTAAAAATAATACACATTAATCATTATTACATAAACAACGTATACANATCGTGTTTTTATATGGATTACTTGCACTTGATTTTTTGGGAAATAAAAGAAAAGATTGAAAAATATTAACTGCAATTATTTTTTATTTTATCACAAATTGCGTCAATAATTTTAACATTCGAAGTAACTCTAACTTTATCATTTACACTCATTGACAATAATAAGTTGATACCATTTGTAGGATCTTTTTTATATGCATCTACTAATACTTCTGTTGATATCGATTCTTTGGTCATTTTATAAATTATCTTATCATTTACAACACCTTTTAATACACTTAATTTTTGTTTGTCATCATTAATTATTTTTTTATTTTTTTTTTGTTGTTGTAAAATCATGTCAGCATCCTGCAAGTCTTGGTGACTCTTGCAGTGATGTATGATTTCTTCTTCAGAGACGCGTAAGACATCGACTAGAGCTTTCAAAGTTTTTACATCTTGCAAAGCATCGTGTAAATTTTCTGCGCTTTCTGCAGGTAAATAATCTTTGGCTAAAGCTTCTGCAGAAAAAGACAGCTTAGCTGTCGAGAAGAATTCCTCCACGTTTTTTCATTTTCATTGGCACTTTCTTTCATTTGTTATAACAAAAAAAACTAATTCTAAATAATACGTTATGTACGTGACAGCAGCTGCTGTTTGTTTACCATACAGTTACACACATATATATAGATTATGGTGCTCGCTAGCTCGCCTGCTCGCATATATATATATATATTTACAGCAGTAATACCAACTAACCCAATTATTTTCGGGTCGGTACCAGTGCTCGCTGGAGCTCCCTTAAAATACTCTCGTCGTTGTCATACTTGGAATGCGATTAATTGAAAAAACCAAAACTGAAATCGAAATTTCGTACGAATCTTTAAACAAATAGAGTAATTCTCATAAAAAATCTCACCAGCACTATTCTGCTGACAGTAATCGCAAGAACATCTTCTTTGAGTAGCCTGTGAACGCAATCAAATATTTTCTTGAGCTATCTTGAGTAGACGCTTTGTCGCATCAGTTGCACCTACCGATGGGATTGACAGCACTGTGAATGAGCATGGCAAATGGTCCAGTGAACCGTCTAGCACCGAAATCAATGTACCTAAAAATCTATAACTCATTGACTCGACTTACTTGAATGATAGCCGAGAGTCCAAAGAACATGTTCTTATGATGCGGACAGTTGAGGTAGTTGTTGAACAAAGCATTCAGTTGATTGACCACAGGTACCATCAAGAATAACTTATTTTTATCTCATATTTTACTGCTGCTGTAACAGCAAACGGACTTTTAGGATTACAAGAGGTATCAAAATTATTGCATATGTGGTCACGGGAGAATAGAATTGTAACACCAAGCCGAGGGTGAGCCCAAGTAGCGGCGCTATTACATTCCTCCGCCCGTGGAGCGGCGGTGGGGAGCTCTCGTGGGTGTTACGAATGTAGTGGTTTGCTTACTACAGTTTCTATTTTCAAGTTCCTCTATCTAAACACACATGCTCTCACGAGGGTATCCCCGCCCCGGCTCCTCGAGCGCTCGGGCTTCTCAACGCAACGAGGCCCCGCGCTTGCTCTCTTCGCCTACAGACCGGTGTGCGAGTAACACCTGCGGGAGAGCCTGTTTTCTGCTGCTGAGTCGGGACAGTTTTTTGAAGCACATCATGCTATTCAATAATTATGTGCTGCCTCTCTACTTTTGCTGCTTGGGATGCAATTCTTCTCGTCCTCGGCTTGGTGAGCCTAGTTTTACATTTAAGACAGTTCCTTTCTCTTTAAGTCGAAAATCAGCGTTTTCTAGTCGTATTTAAACATTGATGTTTTCTTTCGCGCAACTTAACAAAATTAAAGCAATGTAAATCGTATTTCTTTTGGATAAATGTAGTTGAATTCTTTTGTTAAAATTATAGTTCTTTGTTGATTTAAGATACGCATCCGACTTCTTATTTCGTCATTGCTTCCCTTTAGATAACCATTCATACCACAATACTAATTAAATCATAATCCTGCTGACGCTCTCTACTCGAGACTTTCTTCAATAAGTTTCGAGTGAGCTAAGCAGTTCACTAAACAATATGTGCGCAACCTTTTTACAACAGCGGTAAGCGAGCTTGCGAGCCAGCAGCTCTGACTGCACAAACTCTTTGAGATACTGTAGAGCTAATAGCAGCAGAACTGTTAAAATCCCATCATCAGATGGTGACGTGCGCATCTTGTTCAACAGATTGAGGATCTACTAAGCAGAGTAGCTATTGCCTGTCTAACAGGGCTTCTTCGAACATATATTTATGTAACTGAGTACAGTAGTGCCACTGTTTTAAGGCGAGCTTATGCTCCTCACTTATAACCGGTGCATGATCGCACAGATTGTTTCAAACCAAATTTGCATTGGAAGTGACAAGCTGGACGTTCAGGATACCATTTGCAGTGATACCTTGTCCACTGGGTGTTGCAGTGCCGTTCATTGTTAGCGAGCTGTTGCCACCGCCACTACTAGAGAATGTTTTGTAAGTTTAATTAGCTGTGGCACCATTTCTGCTACTACTGCTGCTACTGCCACTGGTGTTTAAACTCGAATTGCTTAATGGGTTGCTGCTTAGTCGTGAAGCTTTGACAGCTGATCCTTCAGAAACTCTGTCAACATTCCCATCCAATCTGCAAAAGATCAAATAAAATGATTATTGATGAATTCACTCTTGAAATTATATTAATCTCGAAGAATAATTTTTAAGATTAGAAACAAAAAATACCGAGGAAAGTTGGGCACCTACATTTAACGAGTAAGTACAATTCGAGATAAATGAGCCAGTACATCTTTGCATTAATTATAGTAAAAGACCTTGATTTTACACAGATATACATATGCATAGAATGTAAATAACTTATTTTAATTTTAAAATATTCAATGGATTAATTAACTTAGCCTGTTGTTGGATTTGGTAATTGCCTCCTTTTAATTATAGCTTCTGAAACAGCAACTCTATAAACAGAACTGAGCTTCATGAACCAGGGAGCTCTTAACATGGGCATATGGTATTTGTAAAGGATCGAAAATGTTTCCTCTTTCTTATTGAAGTTGGAAGCTTTTTTAGCCAAAGATACTAACGATTTGCAGCCTGACAGGTCCTTGAACCAGGTCTCAATCCCACTTTTAGTTTCATCAGTCCCAGGCCAAAAATTATGCGTGAGAATTATCTGTTGTCTCATCCTACCTGAGTCAGGCATAGTAGCAAGCTTGTTAATATGTTATGAAAGTAAGCTCTCGCCTTAGCTGCAGTGATACTGCAATTTCCAGCAGTGCCGTGCTCATCCAAAAGTTATCGGGAAGTGATAAAGCCATGTTTGACATTGTTTAGTATCAGTTACTCCTCTTTTTGCTGAGGTTTAGTCATTTGAGGGCCCGTTTTCGTAAAATATTCCCATCATACTATGGTCTTAAATGTCTACACACCATTATTTTTAATTATACCACCTGAATTATGTTCACGACCCCTCAAATCAGCGTACCAAACATCCTGTCTTATCACCTGATGGACACATTTTGTTTGAACTGCACACTGATCACTGTAAAAGAGCTAGTAGTTCACTGCTTTGATACCAATAAGTAAATCTGCTGAAGATTACTCTGGAACATCAAATCTAAAAACGAAAAAACATTTTTTTAGAAATAATACTTATGATCATCAATTTTTTTAAAGAAATTTTTTTACTTCAGTTGCATTTTGGAGATATATTTAAATTTTATAGAATAAATATTAATTATTTGCTAAAACAAAAAAAAATTGTTTTTTACTTTGCTAATTTTTTTTTATCTTACGTGAAAAACCAAAAACACGTTTAAAGTTGTTCCAGCTTGCCTTAGCAGAACTTCCTACTTACAGTTGTTTTTTTACTGCAGACAACTATCAACGCGTCAAAACTAAAATTGCCTTTAAATTTGCATGAGTGAGTGACTAATAATTTAGAAAATAGTACGTAAAAAAAAGTAATTGGCTTTTTGAACATTCATTGAAAATGCCTGGACTAAAATCTACTGTGCCACCAAATAAAGATATAATCCTTAATTTTGATATTTTGAATGACCAGTGTGAATTAAAAAGTAGAAGTGATAAGGTCTGGGTTGATATAAATGACAATTTATCCCAACAAATCAGCACCATCAATTTATATTTAATGGTTAATCGTGATAGGCATGGCATTCGTACTTTTTACTTAAAGAAAAACAATCTTACGTCAGATTTTTTATTGAAAAACGCTGAAAAAAATGAAAAAACATGTAAGAACACAATAGATGTTAAAAAAGTGAGTTTGTTAAATAGCGAGTGTGATGATAATGATGATAATGATGATGACGATTATACTGACATGAAAATTCGATGGGATTTGATGATCGAAGAAAACAAAATTCAATTTTCAGTAAAATTTACTTCAAGTGAGTGGGTATTCATAAAACCTTACCAAAAAATTTATGCAAACAAGAGGGTAGTTGAAGTTTTAAAACCAGGTTGGACAGATGCCATCGGCAAGGTTGCATATGAGAGCCAAAAGTTGCCCTGTTGTTTTTATTTCACAAGACAAAGAGTTAGAGGCAATACATGTTACATTTTTGTCGAAGGATTTCGTAATAAGTGTAACAATTATTTAGGAGCTACATACTTTTCAAAACCTACAGATAATAAAGAAGTAGAGTTCAAAGTGATAACAAACAACTCAAAAGGAATAAGGCACCATAATGGAAGGTGCTTGGCAGGACCAGAAAGACAAAGAGTAAAAAATAAATCCAGAACAACAACACCCACACAATTGAGACTAAATAAAGCAGAAAAACAAATAGATCATAATGATTATGCATCTCCCTTCGTTTACAAACTAAAAACCTACCACAAAGCTAGTCAAGAAGCGAAGTACGGAAGCCTTGGACTTGTGCGTAGAGGGGAGTTCAAATCTATGGATGGACTTGAAATATAAGATCCAACAATGAGTGCATATATCAGAAATGTTGGGTATAATAAGGCTTACATTACCTACTGGTCCAAGGTACAGATAGAAATTTTTAATGATGTCTTGATGCTGCTCGATAACCCCCTTTCTTTAGATGCAACTGGTTCCGTAGCCCTTGAAATCAACTTTCCAAGTGAAAAAACTGGTCACATTTTCTTGAGTGTGCTTTGTACTTATGTTAATCAAACAATTGTCCCTATAACACAAGAACTTTTAGAAACAAATACCAGCAACTTTCTTTGCTATTGGCTAAGAGACTGGCAGGCGTCATAGTACATGGAACATGCAGCCGCATAAGTATTAGAAATATGCCTGTACCACGTAACATGGCGATATATGTGGCAACTCAGCAAACTGCATACTCAAGGCGCAAGCAGCTGCTGACACCTCGTATCTCCTTCTAACTGCAAAGCAGCATAAGCTGAGCTAACCGTACCATTCGTTGCCTCAGCTGCGGGAGAAGAAAAGAGACAGAGCAAGCTGCAGCGGCGCCGAGTTCACGCATTTAATCATATTGTTCCTTCTAGCCCACTCCACCTTGTGCCCAAAAAGGACGGCTCATTCCGGGTAACAGGCGACTACCGCAGACTTAACTCTCAAACAATACCAGACATGTACCAGCTGCCCATGATACAGGACTTGCTACAGGAGAGCCCAGGTTAAGTGTTTTCAACGGTCGACCTGCAGAAAGCCTTTTGTCAGATACCAATAGCTGAGGCCGACGTTTGAAAAACGGTAGTGACAACGCCTCTTGGCCTATTTGAGTTCCTGGGTACTTCACTAGGTCTGCGAAACTCAGCCCAGTCAATGCAAAGAACGATCAACCACATTCTGCGCAAGCTGCTATTTGCCAAGGCCTATATTGACAATATTTTTGTCACTTTTTCTTCACACGAGCAACATCTAGACCACCTTCGGCAACTTTTCACAGCTCTTAGAGAAGCCCAGCTCAAGGTCAACCGATAAAAGTGCACCTTCAGAAATCCGCAAGTACTCTACCTAGATTTTCAGGTCTCTGAAGATTACATACAACCGCCAGAGACCAAGGTCACTGCAATAAGAAACTTTCCTAAGCCAACCGATGCTTCAGAGCTCCGCCGGTTTCTAGGGATGCTTAATTACTACAGGCCCTGCATTCCACACGCTGCCGACATACAAGCACTACTCCATAAATTGCTCAAAGACCGAACTAAAAAAAAGAAGCTTCCTTGGACCACCACAGCGGAACAAGCCTTTTAATCTTGCAAGGACTCCATCATCGAAGCAACTTGCACCATCTTTCTGCGTCCAGGTGCGCCACTAGCCCTAAGGACCGATGCCTCAGATATAGCTATCGGCGCAGCACTAGAATAGCAAGATAAAGACAGCGACCACTAGGTTTTTTCTCGAGAAAATAAGACCTGACGCAGAGCCTCTACAGCACCTTCGATCACGAACTGCTGACAATCAGTGCTGCCATAAAACATTTTCAAAGAATCCTGGAGGGCCGCTCGTTCACTACGTTCACGGACCACCGCCCACTGATATTTGCGCACCGTCAACGCTCCGACAAAGTCACACTGAGACAAGTTTGCTGCCTCGAAGTCATCTCGCGGTTTAACACCGTGTTAACGCATGCCCGAGGCAAGGACAACGTCGTTGCAGATGCACTGTCTCGAGCATGTTTGCCCAGAAATGACCTCCTGCAATCCTCTGCCGTGTCAAGCTCTGTCTCTGAGACCAAAGTCAGCAACAACACAGGCCCTCAGCCAATTGCTATCACTGCATCAATCTCGATGCCTTGCCGCTTGAGTCCAGAGATCATCGCAGCAGCACAAGCCACCGATACCGAACTACCAGGTCTACTAGAAGACTCCAGTCTACAACTGCAACAGCTTGTAATAGATGGACACTTCCTCTGGTGCGATGTAGCCAACAACATTGTCCGGCCTTACCTGCCTACAGAACTTCGTCGCACGGCTTTTGAGGTTATACATGACTTATCGCACCCCGAAGTCAAGATCACTGCCCGTACCATTGCACAAAAATACGTTTGGCCAGGCGTGCGCAAGGACGTCTCTGCTTAGTCAAGGACCTGTGTTCCCTGCCAAACCGCTAAGGTGAGCCGCCACAACAGGTCTGCCCTCGGTCGCTTCGCAGAGCCGGAAAACAGGTTCGAATATATACACATCGACCTCATCAAGCTCCCTCTATTCCAGGGCATGCAGTTTTGTCTTACGATCATCGATCGATTCTCGCGTTGTTCTGTGGCGATCCCACTACCCCAACACTCAAGCCAACACTGTAGCAAAGGCCTTAAACCTCTGGATCAGTGCCCATGATACTCATATCTTTATCATCTCAGACAAAGAGGCACAATTTGAGTCCGCACTCTTTTAAGAACTAGCCAGGATGATTGGCACTACGCACGTCAAAACCACCGCATACCACCCTCAATCGAACGGCATGGTCGAGTGCCTCCACCGGACTCTCAAGGCCGCGCTCAAGTGCTCATCCCTGCCTTGAGTCGATGCGCTGCCTTCGGTACTTCTTGGCTTAAGAACATACAAAGAAGACCTAAAGGCCTCTCCAGCAGAGATGATCCATGGCACCTCACTCCGGGTCCCAGGATAATTTTTTACGACTACTTCCAAGGAGACAGCTCAACGTTCGTAAAAGGTTTACGACAACTTTTCAAGTCCCTCAAAGCAGTCCCAGCAGCACACCATTCGCCCGCACGACCTTTTGTTTTCAAGGATATTGACAAATGCTCGCACGTTTTCAAACGAGATGACAAAATCAAGAAACCACTGAAGCAGCCGTATACAGGCCCCCATCGTGTCATCAATCGCAACGATTCAAGAACTTTCACAATTGAAGTCGACGGGGAAGCCAAAGTCGTCAAATTGGTCTCTACAGACCAATTGAAACCAGCCCACTTTGAATTGGCAAAGCCGATCTGTACTGCCGAAGAAACTCTACCTCATTCGGTCTCATCCAAGCCCATGAACCCGCCGCCCATGCTTTCAGGCAACCCAAAACAGCCAGGGCGATCTGTATCGTTCGCAGACTCCCCGAAGCTTCTCACTGGAAGGGGAGTGAATGTGGCAACTCAGCAATATATGCAAGCTGCACACTTAAGGCGCAAGCAACTGCTGACACCTCGTGTCTCCTTCTAGCTGCAAAACAGCATAAGCCGAGCCAACCCTACCATTCGTCGCCTCAGCTGCGGGAGAAAAAAAGTGACAGAGCAAGCAGCAGCGGCGTCGAGTTCACGCATTTTAGCTTATCGTTCTTTCTAGCCTGCACCGTCATCGCCTGAGACGGACGTTGTGTCTTTTGTACTTGTACAATAAAATAAAATTTTTGTTAACCGTTGTCGAGAGTCTTTTTTCTCGACCCAGTGCTCCTCCTCTCGTATCTGTACACGGAGGCACCTTGTTACCACCAGAGCCTCACCCTCGCTTCATTCCCCATGTATATATGTGATAATGAGAGGAAAAGTTGTACAGGCCTTATGGGGAAACTTTTTGTGTTCAACACCTTTTCTACCATGAAAAAAATAAGAATTCAATTTCTCTCACAAGGCCTGTACTACTTTTCCTCTAATTGTCATATATATATATATATCGCCATGTCACGTGATACAGGCATATTCCCAATACAGTGTGACGTAGTAATATGAATACGAAGTCAGTGAGAGAACAGAAAATGCCTTCGAGACGGCACAACTCGACCACTTTCGAGCTCGTACGACCAACTCCGAATACTACTGCAGCAGCTAAATATATGTATACACACGTCTCTCTATTGCGCTACTGAGTGGAGTGGGGGAAGCATGTCGGTCATTTTAAATCTATCACTTTTTTCCAACTTACTCCCTGCCCCAGAATGTCCCATAAGAAGCTTTGCTTCAAAAATTAATTGCGGATGCGACTGTGATTGTGCTCTTGCACAAAAAGGTGGTGGTCTCTTTACATGCTTACAGCCGAAGATTTTCTAATACTGTTTGAAAAGATCGATCATAGTAAAAAAATTTTCGGTGTTTTTCGAAATATAATTATTAGGGTAACATATGTACAAGTGCCTCGAGGGATGAGTGTCTCCGTAGATATTATAAAAATTATAGAGAAGAAAGGAGTATTACGTACTTAAAACAATGATAATTTATGTCTAGCGAGGGCTCTTATTTGCAGTGAGGTCTATATAAATTAAAATAACACTGACAAACATGGGAAAGAGTGGAAAAATATTACAATTGAAAAAGAGCAAGATGCGGGTCGAACGATATGCCATCAAATTACAGTTCATTCATCAACATAATGTATTACAAAAATACTGAACATTATAATTAAATTTTAAACTTTTTAGCAACTAAAACGAATACATTCTTCTGTTTACCGTGTAGTAAAACACAAACAAATAGTGAATCATTCGTGTCCTTTTTTTGCACGGCATGTAATTCAAACTTTTATTGTAATAATAATACTTCCGAAATGAAAAAAATTAAATGTGATGACTGTAGGCGTATTTTTTATGAAATAAAATGTTATAAAAATTATGAACGTCCAGGATCATATGCAGAAAGAGAAACACACTGGGCAGCAAAGAGATCTGTATACGATACCTCAAAAATGTGCAGCTTTAGTGCAAAGTTTTATTACTTAGCAAAAAAAAAAAACACGAGTGTAAAAAAAAATACTGTGGACAAAGTAAAAGCATACATGATTTGAATAAATTGTGTATGATTCATGCTGTGAAAAAGAAAAATTGTAAGAAAAAGAATTGTTTTACTTTTTATTGTTTTGAGACACGTCAAGACGATACGGTAAAAACACGCATACATGTTCCGATTTTATGCGTAGCTCAAATTTAATGTAAAGACCGTCTGGATTTAGAATTATCCATTCGTGAATTTTGTGGTATAAAAGAAATAATTTTTTAAGGTGTGGAATGTTAAAAAATATTTGTTCACTCTGCTGTACAAAAAAAATGATACATTTTTTTTATTTGTAGCCCACAATCCAAAATCGTTTGGCGCTCAATTTATTTTATAACATCGATTATGAGCGCTAAGGAAATGGGGCTGTATGCAATTTTGGGTTCCCTCTGTAATTTGACGTTATTATATGTTTTTTGGAATGCTGAATCTGAACTCCGAGGTAACCAAGCCCAATTCCTGGTCAATTTTGAGGTATAACCTATTTTTGGCCAAAAATTGATTTTCGAAATTAAGATGTCTACGTCATTTTACTTTGTAATTTAAATGTAATTAAATATTAATAAAATAAATTTGATGAATTTTCAGATTACTATTCGGAAATTTAATCAAATTAGAGGTTATGACAATTTTTTTTCGATTTCTTAAAATTCGTGAATCTTTCGAATAACAAGCCTTGTGCGTGAGATAGTTAAAGTAAATAATTGTATAAAAAGGTTGTTTTGTCTATTAAATCGAAAATTCGATGTTACTAGACATAAAATATCAATTGTAACATCGAGCATTCCATTTTACATACTGCCAATGAACCAGCGCATGATGATTTCTACTCTCCTTCTCCTTAAGTTGGAGATCGCATCAGGATCCAGTTTTTACCTAATTTAAGGGTTAAAACGACTTTCAAACAAATTATTATTTTATCTAAAAATCGAACGTTGTTTATGTACATTGTTTATTTTTATTACATTCTGAAAATTTGTATAATATTTTCTAGATACTAGTGAGATTTTCTCCCTGCATGGTTGGTGCGCCAACTCTGAAATTATATTTATTTTTTAAGGTCAATCAAATAAATTGAATATAAAATTTTCAAACAGTTTACAAATTGATAAGACCGTGTACTGGATTTTGTAAAATTTAGTTTTTTAATTTCTCCGCTCTTGATTAACCTTGAACGATCACATGAACTGAAAACGCTTTAGCCACGTGACAATCAATTGTTGATGTTGGATCTACTGTAGTCCAAAACGTATTACCGCTCAATTATAAATTTTAGTTAATGTCAGTGATAGTTATTTTTTTGTCTGTTCTATCAAAATCATTTTTGTCTTAAAAATTGTAGTTGAAATGAAATTAGTGCCAAATCACACGTGTAAAAAATGTTCAACAAGATTGTGTGGATGCAGGTCATTCAGTTTCTCTTGTACATCTTTTTGTCATTGTCGATAAAAATAATAGTTGTAAAAATCCTTTTGAAAATCAACAACAAAGTACCTTATATTTTTGAATATGGAAGGAAAACTTGATCAATTCAAACAATATCCCTCAGGGTGAAAAAAGTTTAAAATTACTTGTCATTTTAAATTTATTATGAATTCATTTACGTCTATTCATCTTAACTTATACAAAGCTTATTATTCAAAAGATTAAGAAATCTTGAAAACCAAAAAATTTGTCATAACCTCTATTAATTATGTTTTGGATGTAATTAAATTTTGGACTGGTCATCTTGAAATTCATCAAATTCATTTTATTAATATTGAGATACATTTAAATTCAAAAGTAAAAAGAGAAACTTAAAATTTGGATTCAGTACCTCAAAAAAACAAAAATAATAACGTCAAGTTACCGAGGGGACTAAAAATTGCATACAAGCTCCCTTACCCCTCCTAGCACCCGTACTAATCTTATTTTTGAAAACATAACACCTGAAGTTATTTCAAACGCGTGAAGTATCATACGAATGACCATTGGAAAAACCGAATTCGTCGATAGTCATAATTATTTACTCATGAAATTAGCACTGTTACTGAAAGCCTCTAACTTGACGGATAATTTCAAAAAAGAGTATTTTCCTTTTTTTTACGTCTAAAAAAAATTTTAATCACAAAGGACCGTATCCTTCAACTGAATCTGTTTTGCCAGACACAATGATTTCAAAAGAACTGTAAGAGTTGGTACTTAAGTATGACCAAGTTATCAAGAAAAAAAAAAAGAATTTGATTTGCAGAAGGATTTAGTATATTTTTCATACAAGATGTTGAAATATTGCGTCAGGCGTGTACAGCTTTTAGAAAAATCTATCTATCAGTCAGAAACGTCAACCCTTTCGTAGAAAGCGTCACAATTGCAAGCGCCTGCTTAGTTTTATTGTGAAAAAAAATTTTTTAAAACGACACAATAGATATTATTCCTGAAAACAGATATACACGCTTAGGTCAATTTTCAGAAGAATCGAATAAATAGTTCATATGTGAGGAAAAAATTAGAAATACTGAAATAATCCGTGCAGGTCGTTCATTAAAATACCGATTCATTAGAAAACCCGTAATCAATGGTTTTTAAAACCCTTAGTCGGAGAAAAAATTCTAAGGGTACAGTTTTTAATTTCATGGTTGTTATTTTCACGGGTGTCCGTGATGTTACCCTGATGAGCAAATGAAGAAACTAACGAATATCGAAAGGTATGCAGAACGTTATGAAAATACGCTTCAGATGACCTTGAGAAAAATAGAAAACAGTTATAATGTAATCGAGATGTGGAAATGTAATTTTGACAAATATTTGGAAAAAAACCAAGAATTTCTTAATTTTTTCAGAATTTACTGGATAGCCTATAATAGTATTTTAAATCCCAGAGATAATTTTTTCTGGCGGACGAACAGGAATCACTGTTAAACGATATAACGCTAAAGAAAATTAAAAAACAAATTATTTTCCTAGCAGTGTAAAAACAGAAGCCGAAAAAAATGATTATATGATTCATTATGGAAATATAAAAAGAATAAAACAAGATATAGAAATAATATTTTAAAAAATGCAGGTTGGCGATGTGTAGCCAAGTTATGTTTAAATAACATTTGCGGGAAATTTGGTCAACGGGAAAATCTTCCTAGAACGACCATAGTCAATGATTACAAACTCTCATTAAAGCTGTTAATTGATCAAGAAATTCGCGTTGAATATTTTCTTCCTGCAAACGATAATGCAATATAAGTTACATAGAGGTACAAGGATGAAGCCGCACTTTCATCCCCCTGTATAAATGTAGCTATAGCTGCTTACACAACAGCACGATTAAAATTGTACTCATATTTAGAAAATTTAGTCGAAAAAGTGTTATATTATGACACTGATTCGGTTGTATTCATAAGTAACACTAAGGCCCCTAGGAAATATAAACCACCTACAGGATCATTATAAGGCCAACTAACAGATAAATTGAAGGAGTATAGTGAAGGTTCTTTTATAAAAACTTTTGTGTCTGGAGGACCAAAGTTTTATGGTTATCACGTACATATCCCAACCAGTGAGACACATAACGTACGTAAAGTGAAACGTATTCGCATCAACTACCAAAATGCTTCAAAAATTAATTGTGGTACGAGTGCATCGATAGTTGATAAAAAATTTTAAAATCATAGTGATTATAAGGATAAGAAAAACAAAAACAATGTTATAACTACACGAAAAACAATGATGAAAAAAACTAACATTCACGACATCGTAACGGTCATCAAAGATATACGTGCACTTGTCTTAAAAAGCGTGTTTTCTCTAATAAAAAATGCTCTTATCCATCCGGCTTAGAGAAAATTAAATCATTTTCAGAAAAGGATTTAAGTATTAATTTGTAATCTTTTCTTAGTTTTCCTAGGCTTATACGCTACCTTACACAAAATAAACTAAGGAGTCGATACTTGTCCCTGTCAGTTTGCACCAAATGGTACCCCAGATTGTAAGCACTAGCCTGATTTTTAAAAATCTTTGGAAGGAATAGCATGGCACAGCATGCTTCATGGTTTGTATGAACTAAAAAATATAAGATAAATAAATGAGTTTTATACATTCCTGAAATTTTTATTATGATTAAATATAAGAGAATTATATTATTGAATGTAAACATCTTTAGTAATATACGTAGAGCTGTATGTATAAAATGTAAAGCGAATCCAGAAACGGTTTTATGTACAAAAAAATGTCAAGGATAAGGTAGAAAGTGGATGGTATTCCGATTGAAAGAAATTTTTAAACATACACAGTTTGGATATTATAAACATTATCGAAAAAAAGGAGTATAAATCGATGGAATTTAGTGTATCTAATAAATACTCAAAAAAGTTTTCGAGTAGGTTGATAGGGAGTTATCCTATTTATAAGCTTATCCTATCTACAACGTTTATTGTGTGATTGATAAATCACTGAATTGGATGAAAAGAAAATGTAAAAAGTATATTTTAAAAGCAAAAAATCAAAAGCAACAAACAAATACACTTAAATTATTTCAACTTCAGGTATACTCCTCCAATACGAAAAGTCAAGTAGTGTTTAGAAAGGGTGTATCAATTTGTGTGTAAATGTGTATGTTAAGGTAAAGTTCATATAATTAATAAACAATAAAACTCAAATGAGTACAAAAAGTTTTATTTTCTTGCGTAAACGATTCTTTCAATACTATTTTTCTAGTTTTAATTATTATTTTATAAATTTTCTTTTAGTTATTTCAAACG
>NW_019379881.1:88480-111764 GCF_000648655.2 Copidosoma floridanum | reverse complement strand
TCATTAGTGTTTTTAATAATATAACCTAGCATTCAATAACTTTTGTTCGCGAAGATGGCTCAAGCAAAGCGCGTCGCGCTTATTTTGCAAAAAGGGGTTGCATTCAACGATCAGCTGCTAGAGATCAAAACCGCGCTTGATAACGAGTTGGTTTCCGCGAATGATGCTGCTCTACGTCTAGAGCTTTTAACAAATGCGTTGAGAAAATACGAAGACTATCATGATGAATTGGCATCATTGGAGCCAGATCACGATCGTCTTGGTGAGTTGGCGGGCTGGCGAGGAAAGTTTTTTCAGGTCGCCAGTCGGCTTCAGGCACTGCGGCCTCTTCCTCCGGTTGATCCTTCCGTTGTTGCGCTAGCTAATTCAACCTTTGCCGGAAAGCCTAAGCTTCCAAAGCTTTCGGTAACTGAAATGCCTTTATTTAACGGAAATATCAATGGCTGGCTTTCTTTTAAAAATGCTTTCAAATCAATTATAAGTTCTCGCACAGATATTGACGATGTTACAAAATTGACTTATTTAAAAAGCGCAATGCGTAGTGAAGCTCTCACTAAAATTGGTCCTTTATCCTTGTCAGTAAAAAATTACCCAAAGGCTTGGAAGCTTCTTTCCGACTCTTACGAGAAAAAGCGCGTACTGGTTTCCAAGCAATCTGGATGCCCTGATCGACCTAACGCATTTACAAAAGGCTACTTCTGCCGGTCTATCGGCTCTAGCAGACACAGTAGAGCAGCATCTCACCGCTTTGGACGCGTTAAAAATTGATGGGAGGACGCGTCAGCTTATTCGAGTAATTGAAAGGGCTCTCCCTGCTTCCACTCGCAATAGATGGGAGGAATCTTTGACCCTCGATGAGCTTCCGGACTTAAAAAAGTAAATATTCGCGAATCAGCTTTCCGGATTAGCGTCATAGAATCCACATCTAAAAATTCTGATCATGGGCAAAAGCGCGTTTTCGAACAAACAAATTTTCATACGAGAAAATTTCAACGCAAAGAAGTGGACGCTCGCGCTTTAACTACAAGCTTAAAAGGCTCTTGCGTTTGTTGCGGTTCCAAACATTTTCTTTTTAGATGCCCCTCGTTCAAAAAACTAAATGTTAATCAACGATGGTCCCTCGTAAAAGAAAAAAGATTGTGCTTTCATTGTCTGCGTTCTCATGCAGGAGCTTGCTCCTTTAGCTCTTGTAAAAAATGTAACAAAAAAAATCATACATCATTGCACAATGATTTTCAAACTAACGCGATGTCGGACGCAGCTACTACCTCGATCGCTCCCTCTAATGATAAACTTCCCCCGAAGCGTAATGATTGACTAGCAGAGAAAGTGTTGAATATCGATGGGAGTGATGCGCGATCTCAGCTCATGACTACTGCTGTGGTGTTCGTTTTAAATGCACAAAGCAATTTTATTCGAGCTCGCGCGCTACTTGACACTTGTGTGACCGTAAATTTAATATCAACTAAATTAGCCAACTCTTTAAGTCTACCTTTAGAAAACTGTTCTGTAACGATAGGAGCGATAAATGAATTAAATACAGAGTGTTGTCAATGCGTAAAAATCAAAATTAAATCCGTTTATAATAATTTTTCTAAAAATCTTACATGTTTAATTATTACGCAAATTGCTGGATTGGTGCCATCAAAAAAATTTCCTCGTGATTAAGTCAAGCTACCGAGTGGTATGCAACTCGCGGATCCACAATTTCACATGCCGCATTGTGTTGATTTATTAATCGGCTCGGGCATTTCTCTA
Organism: Copidosoma floridanum; assembly: GCF_000648655.2. The sequence goes on along the minus strand of NW_019379881.1, from coordinate 110,006 downwards.
TCTTTGTTTTCTATCGGACAAATAAAGCTTACTCCTAATCCGTGTGATATTTATGCGCAGAAGTCGTTGCTAGGTTGGATTATCGCAGGAGGATTACATAACAAGTGTATTAAACAACTCTCAACTTGTAATTATACTGTTTTAAAAACCGATTATGTACAGAAAGAACAGCTTGAAGATCTATCCCGAATTATGGATAAATTCTGGGAGGTAGAAGATGTTCCTCGCAAAAAAGATGTGAAGAAAGCTGAGGAGTCTTTAATCGAAGCCCATTATATTCAAAATACGACTCGAGAAGCTAATGGGCGGTACGTAGTTCGTTTGCCTTTTCGCGCGGGGGTGAAAGATTTAAGCGACTTAAAAACTACGGCTTTAAGGCAATTTTATTCACTCGAACGATGATTGAATTCAAATCCCGAACTTAAGACTGAATATTTTCGAGTAATGCAAGATTATATTGACCAGGGGCATATCGGTTGTTAAAAACGAAAGTGAGGTCAGTTATTTTTTGCCGCAGCATCCGGTATTCAAACCATCTAGCACAACTACCAAAGTACGAGCCGTATTCAACGCTTCAAGTAAAACTAATAAGGGGGTTTCACTGAACGACGTGCTTATGGTAGGTCCGGCAATTCAGGAAAAACTTTTTCATCATTTACTTAGATTTCGAACATACGTTTATGTTATTACAGCTGACATCACGCAAATGTATCGACAGATATTTGTAGACTCTCGCGATCGAAAATACCAATGTATATTTTGGTACAACAAGAATGGACAGATTAAACCCTTTGAAATGAACACCGTAACTTTCGGTAACGCCTCCGCGGCTTTTTTATCTATTCGTACAGTGCAAAAATTATCAGACGATGAAGGCGCGAAATTTCCTTTGACTCAATCAATTTTAAAGCATCATTTTTACGTTGACGACCTTATAACTGGTACAAATTCTTTCGAAGAAATACGCATGATACGTGAGCAAGTCACCGGTTTACTGTCTCTCGCTGGTTTTAATATCAGAAAATGGATTTCTAACGAAACTAATGCATTTAATAGCGAGGACGAAAAAGTTTTTCACGAGGATCAAAATCAAAATTCTACTTCGGACACAAAAACTCTTGGAATTGCTTGGAGCTCAAAATACGATGTGTTTATATTTGCAGTGAAACCCGTAAATTTTCTTTAAAAAATTACAAAGCGATTCATACTTTCAGAAATCGCTAAAATTTTCGACCCGTTAGGGTTATTAGGCCCAGTAGTGTTTGGAGCAAAAGTTATTATGCAAAAGTGTTGGCGCACGCAGATTGGTTGGGACGAATCGGTTCCCCACGAATTGCATACGTCATGGACTACTTTCGCTAATCAAATCGGGCTAATACAAAATTTTAGAGTCGAGCGAAAAATAGTTATCGATAAGTATGACCGCGTGGATATTATCGGTTTCTGCGACGCTAGCAAATTAGGTTACGGCGTTTGTCTGTACGTCAGATCGGTAGATACGTCCGGTAAAGTCTTGGTTAGATTGGCATGCGCCAAATCACGCGTAGCACCTATTAAAGGTTCCTTTACCATCCCGCGTTTGGAACTCTGTGGCGCGCTACTCCTTGCAAGACTGTACAGAGAGAGCTGTGAAGCGTTTGAGTTTCCTATTCAAAGCGTCATTTTCTGGTTCGATTCTACCATCGTTCTTCACAAGCTTAGAAAATTGCCTCGTGATCTTGATGTTTTTGATGCTAATCGAATTGGGGAAATTCAAACANCACTAGCCTGATTTTTAAAAATCTTTGGAAGGAATAGCATGGCACAGCATGCTTCATGGTTTGTATGAACTAAAAAATATAAGATAAATAAATGAGTTTTATACATTCCTGAAATTTTTATTATGATTAAATATAAGAGAATTATATTATTGAATGTAAACATCTTTAGTAATATACGTAGAGCTGTATGTATAAAATGTAAAGCGAATCCAGAAACGGTTTTATGTACAAAAAAATGTCAAGGATAAGGTAGAAAGTGGATGGTATTCCGATTGAAAGAAATTTTTAAACATACACAGTTTGGATATTATAAACATTATCGAAAAAAAGGAGTATAAATCGATGGAATTTAGTGTATCTAATAAATACTCAAAAAAGTTTTCGAGTAGGTTGATAGGGAGTTATCCTATTTATAAGCTTATCCTATCTACAACGTTTATTGTGTGATTGATAAATCACTGAATTGGATGAAAAGAAAATGTAAAAAGTATATTTTAAAAGCAAAAAATCAAAAGCAACAAACAAATACACTTAAATTATTTCAACTTCAGGTATACTCCTCCAATACGAAAAGTCAAGTAGTGTTTAGAAAGGGTGTATCAATTTGTGTGTAAATGTGTATGTTAAGGTAAAGTTCATATAATTAATAAACAATAAAACTCAAATGAGTACAAAAAGTTTTATTTTCTTGCGTAAACGATTCTTTCAATACTATTTTTCTAGTTTTAATTATTATTTTATAAATTTTCTTTTGAAGAAAACGGAACTGATGATGATAAAACAGGGCCATAAAAGTAACAGGTGAGTCACCAGGCTTACTAGGGTACTGAAACCCAGTAAAATCAACTCTTACCGTGTCAAATGCACTTAGCATGGTATTTAAATAAATGGTTATTACATTTATTGTATCACTGGTAAGAAAAATATAAAAACTATTAAAAATTAATCCTTCTTAGATGAAAAAAAGCCGCTAAATCTTTATTTTTGGCTGCTCGACGAAAACGCATATACGTGAGATCGGTCCAACAACAACTATTTAACCGAGAATTCGTAAAATATTTCCTCATCCACATAAAATTACTTGAGGCGATAACCTCAAAAAATGTTGTTCTAACTCATAAATAACTATAGTTTATTCTATCGCAGATTGCGACGAATCAAAAGATTTTTCTGTATCCATCTTTTTATTTCTGTTCCCACCTTCTGTCATATATACAACGTGTCCATTTATTATTATTCTTATTGCTATATGCACGTGAGGTTGTGAAAACAAAATTTTTCTACATTATTAAAACACCTTTGAATTTAAAAATACGTTAACTATACACATTTTCAAAGGCATTTGTCTTAATTTTTGTAAAAAAAATATGTGTGTTTCTCTTTTTAAGGTTGATGACTTTTGACACATAATGTCAGATTTCTTTTCACTGTCAAATTCTTGTATTTTTGAATCCAAAATTTAATAATTAGAATCTTCGTCAATTAATTGAGTATAAAACGAACATGATGTGTAAAAGAGCGAGATCCGTATATTTTTTGTAAGACCCACTAATGTTTCACTATCATGTTGCCTTGTGTTTCAAAAAGACGTCATATTTTATTTTAAAGAGCAATCCGGCCTTTTAAATTCATAAGTACCAGATCTTGAAAAAGAACAGGATGAAAACACATGCGTATATCACGCTTTTCAGGTTTAAGACTGACCTAGTAAGCAAGCGTAAAATGGGAGATCCCTCAGTTTAGTCAAACAAATAAGAGTAGGATGGGAAGAAGGATAATACTTCTTATCTAAAGGGATGCAGCTACATAATACATGTGCGCTCTCTAGGTCAGCTTGACTCCCCGAGGAGAATCAGCTATACCGTTAACGCCGCCGCCGCTGCTACCGCTGCTACAAACGGGTTTATTTGTTTTTTTAATTTCAAAGTAAACCTTCTTTAGTCACGCCTTATAAGGGAGTTAACCCGTGAAACGTGTGTGTGCGTGTGTACACGTAAATAAACATGCATAAAGTATTACATATGTATAATATAACAATATAATCTCTCAAAATTAGAAAAACAGTCATTTCTCGAAAAGGAAGTTAGATATACCCAGAATAACTATTTTTACGCGTGGCCACGGTAGCGCAGTATTTTGGGTTGTGGTTCTTATAGCTCGGAAGCTTAGTAACACAGGCTTCCAAATTTGAGACGCTGTCTTAACTCACTTGACTCGCACTTCTGAGAATCTAAATTCTCACGTGCGTATTCCAACTGTGGTCCGATGGTTCAAAAGCCGTGTAAAATAAGGTCCCCATTGCTGTGTAAGTGATTATTGTCACAATTAAATTTGAGGCGGTTTTTTAATATGCCAATGACAATAGCATACACTTGCTCAGAAACACAGCAATGCAGAGCCTATTGGTCATAGTTCTCAGAAATGGCTGTAAAAAAAAGAAAAAAAAACTGTTCTTACGGGTTTTTACAGGGAAACTGCATGATCAGCGCATACTAAGTGGGGTTGGACTATGCACAAACATAACCTTAATTTTCTCGTTTTTCGACTGTATCTTGAAAAGAACAAAAAAAAAAAAAAATTTTATTTAGTATGTCATGTTTGAAAAATTAATACGAACGTTAAAAAATTTTTCAAAAAATTTTTGTTACAACATAATCTCTCCAAAGTAGAAAAACAGTTGTATCTCAGAAGGGAAGCCACATATGCCAAAAATAATTCCACGTATGGAAAAAAAGTATACAGGTGAAAAAATGTATGTTACATGGATTCATACTAACAATCGTAATAATTCTGAAAATAGTAAGTTATATTTCAGATGCAAAGCTACATTCGACTTATCTCACCCACAAATTGATTCATTTTCTATTCTCTATCATTAGTTATAAGAATAATTGTCACGTGAATGAATCCTACATTCTTATTATGAATTTTCAGATTAGTAGAAACTAGTAAAGCATGGGTTAAATTTTAATATTAAATTATAAATAATTATAGAAAACGAATTGAATGAAAAATTATAACTTTACATTGGAAAATAAACATGTCAACTTTTTTTCTTAATCCCAGTCAGGTAGAGCAGATTATTTAACTGTCATGGTAAAGGAAATTTTTTTTAATTTTCACTTGTCGGATACCAAGATCCTGACACAAAATGATTATACATATTTACATGATGTCATTTCAAAAGCACGAATAGTACATTACACACCTATATAGAGAGTGAAAGTAAAGTAAGTCTCAGATGTTACGTGTATAGTTGCCTAAGGCGTAGCCATGCATTACATGATCAACAATTTGTACATATATTTATACATATACCATAGCAAACATGGAAGTACTTAAAATGCGCTAATCATGCGTAACATAAGTAGTACATTAGAGTATACACACGTATCTATACGTGCGCGTGCTCAAATACGTAATAATATTAAAATTTCCTCTATATTAATAACAGATTTTTAAAGACTTATTGAAATTAGTTGTACGCATAACTTTCTCAGTTTCTGTTACTGTTTCATAGGTCAGTATAAATGTTCGAATTTTGAAGATCGGCAAATGTTTAACAAAACGCGCGTCTTATTTTCTTCATCATTATATATCGCTAATAAAAAAGTAACTATCGGTGGCTAGCGAGACTTTTGGTTTTTTGCGCATTAAACTTCACTTTCCTTGGGGTTTTGGATCAGAACGAACGTCTCACGATATTAGCAATCTAACCTAGAGCTTTGGACCGTTACATTTTTTCCTTCGACGTCTCATCGTCATCGACGAAAAAGTTTCTACCGTCTCCTAACGAGATCAAACGAGGGTGCTCACTACACTTCAACATCGTCTCCCTGCGAGACTCAAATTATTTCGTGGCGACAAAAATGCGGTCCTGCCTCGCCAGCAGACCCGAGAAAGCCGAGTGCCAGCTCGCATAACCAGACTCTCCCCCTTGGGAAGCTTTCGAAGCTCACGACTTTAAGGTACATTTTCACCTCATGCAATATATACATATTCATATACATACTCACAAGAGCGATCGCTGTATCGTTTATTATTTACGACTGTATCACATTCTTGTATGTTAACACGAACAATAAAACAGGTTTTTTACCGAAAGGTTTTTTCCTGCAATGAATATCTTTTATTTACATCACTACTAACAACTCATAAAATAACCAATAAACAATACTAATGTTGAGAGCGACGCTTACCCCTAAGGTCTTACTCTCATTGCGACATAAGAATTGAAATTTAAATAGTCGCCCACGCTACATTTTTTGGTGCCTCCTGTGAGGTATGAGCCACAACACGAGCTGAGGATATCGGTGTTCCGGTCACGCTTCGTCGCGCACCGCTGCGGCTCAACAACATCATCGCCTATCAGTCTCGCGGACTCGAGATATCCTGCAATCAACACCGTCATATTCACTCGCCAATGCCACGCACCACGCCACTCCTTTCCTCCAGCGGTGGATCGCCTCGCCATCTTTCAGCACAGCTTCCAACAATGACCTTGATACAAGAGATAAGTCCTTTATCCCTATAAGCATATCCTTTCTCGCATTGCCATTTTTTCCTGTACTCTTGTGTCCGTCTGAAAATATTATTCGGTATCCTAACCTTGTGCCCTTACTAGTTATTTGTACATTACTTCACTCGTGTCGTTAGTGTTTTTAATAATATAACCTAGCGTTCAATAACTTTTGTTCGCGAAGATGGCTCAAGCAAAGCGCGTCGCGCTTATTTTGCAAAAAGAGGTTGCATTCAACGATCAGCTGCTAGAGACCAAAACCGCGCTTGATAACGAGTTGGTTTCCGCGAATGATGCTGCTCTACGTCTAGAGCTTTTAACAGATTCGTTGAGAAAATACGAAGACTATCATGATGAATTGGCATCATTGGAGCCAGATCACGATCGTTTTGGTGAGTTGGCGGGCTGGCGAGGAAGGTTTTTCCAGGTCGCCAGTCGGCTTCAGGCACTGCGGCCTCTTCCTCCGGTTGATTCTTCCTTTGCCGCGCTAGCTAATTCAACCTTTGCCGAAAAACCTAAGCTTCCAAAGCTTCCGGTAACTGAGATACCTTTATTCAACGGAAATGTCGATGGCTGGCTTTCTTTTAAAAATGCTTTCAAATCAATTATAAGTTCTTGCACAGATATTGACGATGTTACAAAATTGACTTATTTAAAAAACGCAATGCGTAGTGAAGCTCTCACTAAAATTGGTCCTTTATCCTTGTCAGTAAAAAATTACCCAAAGGCTTGGAAGCTTCTTTCCGACTCTTACGAGAAAAAGCGCGTACTGGTTTCCAAGCAATCTGGATGCCCTGATCGACCTAACGCATTTACAAAAGGCTACTTCTGCCGGTCTATCGGCTCTAGCAGACACAGTAGAGCAGCATCTCACCGCTTTGGACGCGTTAAAAATTGATGGGAGGACGCGTCAGCTTATTCGAGTAATTGAAAGGGCTCTCCCTGCTTCCACTCGCAATAGATGGGAGGAATCTTTGACCCTCGATGAGCTTCCGGAATTAAAAAAAGTTAGTTGGGTATATTCGCGAATCAGCTTTCGGGATTAGCGTCATAGAATCCACATCTAAAAATTCTGATCATGGGCAAAAGCGCGTTTTCGAGCAAACAAATTTTCATACGAGAAAATTTCAACGCAAAGAAGTGGACGCTCGCGCTTTAACTACAAGCTTAAAAAGCTCTTGCGTTTGTTGTGGTTCCGAACATCTTCTTTTTGATGCCCCTCGTTCAACAAACTCAATGTTAATCAACGATGATCCCTCGTAAAAGAAAAAAGATTGTGCTTTAATTGTCTGCGTTCTCATGCAGGAGCTTGCTCCTCTAGCTCTTGTAAAAAATGTAACAAAAAACATCATACATCATTGCACAATGATTTTCAAACTAACGCGATGTCGAACGCAGCTACTACCTCGATCGCTCCCTCTAATGATAAACTTCCCCCGAAGCGTAATGATTGACTAGCAGAGAAAGTGTTGAATACCGATGCGAGTGATGCGCGATCTCAGCTCATGACTACTGCTGTGGTGTTCGTTTTAAATGCACAAAGCAATTTTACTCGAGTTCGCGCGCTACTTGACACTTGTGCGACCGTAAATTTAATATCAACTAAATTAGCCAACTCTTTAAGTCTACCTTTAGAAAACTTTTCTGTAACGATAGGAGCGATAAATAAATTAAATACAGAGTGTCGTCAATGCGTGAAAATCAAAATTAAATCCGTTTATAATAATTTTTCTAAAAATCTTACATGTTTAATTATTCCGCAAATTGCTGGATTGGTGCCATCAGAAAAATTTCCTCGTGATTTAGTCAAGCTACCGAGTGGTATGCAACTTGCGGATCCACAATTTCACATGCCGCATTGTGTTGATTTATTAATCGGCTCGGGCATTACTCTATCTTTCTTTTCTATCGGACAAATAAAGCTTACTCCTAATCCGTGTGATATTTATGCGCAGAAGTCGTTGCTAGGTTGGATTATCGCAGGAGGATTACATAACAAGTGTATTAAACAACTCTCAACTTGTAATTATACTGTTTTAAAAACCGATTATGTACAGAAAGAACAGCTTGAAGATCTATCCCGAATTATGAATAAATTCTGGGAGGTAGAAGATGTTCCTCGCAAAAAAGATGTGAAGAAAGCTGAGGAGTCTTTAATCGAAGCCCATTATATTCAAAATACGACTCGAGAAGCTAATGGGCGGTACGTAGTTCGTTTGCCTTTTCGCGCGGGGGTGAAAGATTTAAGCGACTTAAAAACTACGGCTTTAAGGCAATTTTATTCACTCGAACGATGATTGAATTCAAATCCCGAACTTAAGACTGAATATTTTCGAGTAATGCAAGATTATATTGACCAGGGGCATATCGGTTGTTAAAAACGAAAGTGAGGTCAGTTATTTTTTGCCGCAGCATCCGGTATTCAAACCATCTAGCACAACTACCAAAGTACGAGCCGTATTCAACGCTTCAAGTAAAACTAATAAGGGGGTTTCACTGAACGACGTGCTTATGGTAGGTCCGGCAATTCAGGAAAAACTTTTTCATCATTTACTTAGATTTCGAACATACGTTTATGTTATTACAGCTGACATCACGCAAATGTATCGACAGATATTAGTAGACTCTCGCGATCGGAAATACCAATGTATATTTTGGTACAACAAGGACGGGCAGATTAAACCCTTTGAAATGAACACCGTAACTTTCGGTAACGCCTCCGCGGCTTTTTTATCTATTCGTACAGTGCAAAAATTATCAGACGATGAAGGCCAGAAATTTCCTTTGGCTCAATCAATTTTAAAGCATCATTTTTACGTTGATGACCTTATAACTGGTACAAATTCTTTGGAAGAAATACGCATGATACGTGAGCAAGTCACCGGTTTACTGTCTCTCGCTGGTTTTAATATCAGAAAATGGATTTCTAACGAAACTAATGCATTTAATAGCGAGGACGAAAAAGTTTTTCACGAGGATCAAAATCAAAATTCTACTTCGGACACAAAAACTCTTGGAATTGCTTGGAGCTCAAAATACGATGTGTTTATATTTGCAGTGAAACCCGTAAATTTTCTTTAAAAAATTACAAAGCGATTCATACTTTCAGAAATCGCTAAAATTTTCGACCCGTTAGGGTTATTAGGCCCAGTAGTGTTTGGAGCAAAAGTTATTATGCAAAAGTGTTGGCGCACGCAGATTGGTTGGGACGAATCGGTTCCCCACGAATTGCATACGTCATGGACTACTTTCGCTAATCAAATCGGGCTAATACAAAATTTTAGAGTCCAGCGAAAAAAAGTCATCGATAAGTATGACCGCGTGGATATCATCGGTTTCTGCGACGCTAGCAAATTAGGTTACGGCGTTTGTCTGTACGTCAGATCGGTAGATACGTCCGGTAAAGTCTTGGTTAGATTGGCATGCGCCAAATCACGCGTAGCACCTATTAAAGGTTCCTTTACCATCCCGCGTTTGGAACTCTGCGGCGCGCTACTCCTTGCAAGACTGTACAGAGAGAGCTGTGAAGCGTTTGAGTTTCCTATTCAAAGCGTCATTTTCTGGTGCGATTCTACCATCGTTCTTCACAAGCTTAGAAAATCGCCTCGTGATCTTGATGTTTTTGATGCTAATCGAATTGGGGAAATTCAAACACTTGTTGGTGGAGTAGAATGGCGGCACGTGCGATCGGCTGATAATCCTGCCGATGCTCTGTCTCGCGGTCAAACACCTTCAGAATTTTTGCGCAATTCGACCTGGCTTTCTGGTCCAAAATGGATCGTTCAACACGAATCATTTTGGCCCGAGAGCGTTATTATTGCATCGCCTATTTCTCCTACACGTAGCATCTGTTTAACGACCATGACCCGTTGCGATTTGTTTTTAAGATTTTCCGACTTCTATCATTTAACCAGATTCGTGGCACGATGTCTGCGTTTTAAAAATTTAAATCGTAAGTTTCGCGGTAAGACTATCGATGTGGAAGAAAAGCTGGGGGCAGAAAAAACAATTTTACGACTCATACAATCAGAGCGGTTTTCAACGGAGATAAATTTACTTAAAGAAGGGAAAGAATCACGTTTGAAGTATTTCAATCCTTTTATTGACCCAGACGGTCTTTTACGTGTAGGTGGACGGTTGCGGAACTCCTCCGTCTCAGACGATCACAAATATCCGATACTCTTACCGTCGAAACATCAAATAGTCGATCTGATCATTCGAAAAATACACGCGTCAAACGGACATTTAGGTATCCAATCTACGTTGAGTTTTCTCAGACACAAATATTGGATCTTGGACGGAAAAAATTAGGTACGCAGGATAGTGCAGCGTTGCGTTACTTGTCTCCGTCATAAACCTAAATTAATTCAGGCCAAGATAGGCGATTTGCCTGAGTCTTAAGTCAACGCGGCACCGGCGTTCAGCAAAGCCGGCACTGATTTTTTCGGTCCAGTCTTTATAAAAGAGAAAAAGCATCGAAATCGCAGTAAAGTAAAGGCCTACGGTGTATTTATTTGTATGAGCTCCAAAGCCGTACATATTGAAATCATTACCGATCTCACGACCGAAGGGTTTCTCGGCGGTTTTAGACGTTTTATAGTCCGTCGAGGAACTCCTTCCCACGTCTACTCCGACAACGGAACAAACTAAGTCGGAGCAAACAACCAATTAAAAAGTCTCTATGACTTTTTGATATCTGATGCTTTGAAACGTAATATTCATGACAACGCAGTTCAAAAAAACATTATCTAGCATTTTATTCTCTCTTTGTCCCCTCATTTCGGTGGGATTTGGGAATCGACGGTAAAACTTTTTAAACATCATTTAAATCGTGTCATTGGTAATAAATTATTAACGTAAGAGGAATATAACACTTTAGCGGCCGAAATCGAAGGTATTTTAAATTTTCGGCCCATTAGTACACTATCTTCAGATCCCAACGATCCTTTAGCACTTACTCCTGCACATTTATTAATAGGGAGACCCATTTCCCTATTGCCTACTAATGATTTCGACGGCATTTCAGATAATCGTTTGTCCTCTTAGAATTTCATATCCAGAGCTAGAGAGGATTTTTGGAAAAGATGGCATATTGAATATTTGAGCGAGCTTTAGAAGAGACAAAAGTGGCAGGGATAAAAGGGAGAAATTAAGATGGACTCTGTCGTCCTTTTAATAGAAAAAAGCATTCCTTGCGCTAATTGAAGGCTGGGCGTAGTCGTTGGGATTCACCCCGGAGAGGATGGCGTGGTGCGAGTGGCTTCAGTGAAAACGATTAACGGCATATACAAGCGAAATATTACGCACCTTTGTTCTTTGCCAGAAGAAGAACGTAGCGTTCCATAAAGAAATTGTTTTTCATTCAACCTCTTTTTCAAAATTCTCTATCATGAAAACATTCATTAATTCATGCAACACTGCGTAAATTTGTTATTCGTGTTTTTTTTTTTTTTTTTTTTGCACTTTTAACATTCATATGCATTTTTCTTTCCTAAATTTGTAATTACTCAATGAATTATAATAAGAGTCTGTATTATTTCCAAGAAATCTTGTGCTCATGTTTGTTTAATTTTAAGCATACTTATCAGACATTTACATTTACCCAAATCAATATTACACAACACTTTGCTCATCCTATTGTTTCGCAAACGCGGGGGAGTATGTTTCATAGGTCAGTATAAATGTTCGAATTTTGAAGATCGGCAAATGTTAAACAAAACGCGCGTCTTATTTTCTTCATCATCATATATCGCTAATAAAAAAGTAACTATCGGTGGCTAGTGAGACTTTTGGTTTTTTGCGCGTTAAACTTCACTTTCCTTGGGGTTTTGGATCAGAACGGACGTCTCACAATATTAGCAATCTAACCTAGAGCTTTGGACCGTTATATTTTTTCCTTCGACGTCTCATCGTCATCGACGAAAAAGTTTCTACCGTCTCCCAATGAGATCAAACGAGGGTGCTCACTACACTTCAACATCGTCTCCCTGCGAGACTCAAATTATTTCGTGGCGACGAAAATGCGGTCCTGCCTCGCCAGCAGACCCGAGAAAGCCGAGTGCCAGCTCGCATAACCAGACTCTCCCCCTTGGAAAGCTTTCGAAGCTCACGACTTTGAGGTACATTTTCACCTCATGCAATATATACATATTCACATACATACTCACAAGAGCGATCGCTGTATCGTTTATTATTTACGACTGTATCACATTCTTGTATGTTAACACGAACAATAAAACAGGTTTTTTACCGAAAGGTTTTTTCCTGCAATGAATATCTTTTATTTACATCACTACTAACAACTCATAAAATAACCAATAAACAATACTAATATTGAGAGTGACGCTTACCCCTAAGGTCTGACTCTCATTGCGACATAAGAATTGAAATTTAAATAGTCGCCCACGCTACATTTAATAACATAATTTTTCGAGTTTAATAACATTTGAGTTAGAAGTTAGACTTCTGCTGGGGAACCTGAGACCCACACCTGTTTTTTTTTAATTAGTACAGTTTTATAAAATCGACTTTTCTAACATACGTAGTTGTACTTGGAAGTAGGTTTTAAATGCACTTGAAAGCGTTGTTACTTTTAAAAAAATACGAAAATCAAAACTTGAAAAATTAAAAAGTGTGTTAAGAAAAGTAGTTTCCAAAAATAAGAAGGAGAAGAAGAAAAAGAAAAAGAAAGAAGTTTGTGACGGTGAAGATTTTTGGAAAAAATAGTTTCAATTTTAAAATAACAGCTAAAAAGAATACGCATTGGAATGTGAAATCTCTCCATGAGACTGTAATATCTGTTATCACTGCTACTAACAATTTCTCGTCGTAACGAGTATCAAAACCTACACAAACTGTTGAAAATAACTTCAGTCGTTTACATAACGAAATGAAAATAATTCTTTACCCTAAGAAATTTAAGAACGAACGTAAAAAATCTCAAAAATATTTATGAGTCTTATAGGGGTACTTTCATTTCATGGGCGTACAAAGAAATCGATACGTATTAACGGAAAAAGAGGAGGAAAAATATAATGCAGATACAAATGCTTGAATGAGTGATGGCATGATTCTAAAAACCATATTTATAGCATATTAATAAATTCAGAACTACTTCTAAATTATTTAAAAAAGGATAACCGTGAAATGAGTTGAAATATTGAGGATGTTGGGACCATCGATATTAAAAAAAAGTCAAGTTCTCATGTTATTGACTTAATAAAGAATGCGACAAGTAGTAGAAAAACAGTTAAATCTTGGGGCAGAAACAAATTTCGTAATATATTACACGAGATCTTTTCTACTTTAGAATTTGACAGAAATGATGACCTGTAGGAGATTCGTAACGTCAACCGTGCCTAATCTTTACCAAAGACTCGTAAAAAGTTATTCAAGTCAAGAGAGAAGGTAGACCATGACTATGACGATATTATTGACGAATCGTCAAGTAAATATGCCAGTGAAGCGCATCAATTAGAAGCGCATCAATGGTGAAGCTAATATCGAGGATGTATACGACGCTCTACGTGACAAAGCAAGAAGTGCTCTTCACGTTTACGTTCGAAGTAATCAAAAGCAATAATTACTCGTAAAAGTTTTGGGACATCAAATAATAAATCTTAAAAAGTACTCTTGTCCATCTTTTAAGCATCTTTCTTGCGATAATGATTGCTTTTTCTGTTATCCTGGTCGAAAAAATGAAGTTTTTAGCTGTGTCCTAGTTTATGTTTGTAAGTTACAAATCTAGATCAATAAGGTAGTACATGCTATAGAAGTTACTTCCTCTTACGCCACACCGGATTATGCCTTAGGTTAAAAAAAACCAGTGGACAGTGGATGCTCGGATACCCAAGTAAGAAATTATACTTCTATAAAATCATATGGAAGATAATATGATTATAAGTAAAAATATACCTTCTATGAAACAATATTATAAACAATTATTTATTTATTTTAAAAGTAAAAAATTAATGATAAGTAAATAAATGTTTATTATTACACAATATGAAAGCTGCTCTGCTAATATATACTAATTACAAAATTTTTGAAACATGTACCTAAAAAATATATTTCATTAAATAAATTATGTATCTATTTAATGTAAAATGTAACCAAATGAATTAATACACTGTAAAAAAAAAAAAAAATTTACATTAAACTTAAGTAACGAACTGTACCACAACGTGAAGTAATCAAATTTCTTAAATCGGGCACGCTCATAGCAGAGTGTGTAAGGGTCTTGGCCAGTATGCAAAACGTCGGGCGTTCACATTTTATTGGAAACTGCATGCTGTAGTGAGTGTGGTATACACGGAACTGAAAGTACGTCATGAGGGGTGAGGCAAAGGGGGGAGAATCAAGCAAAATTCACTTCCGTTACACTTTTTGTCAAGGTCACAAATCTAAAATCGTTGATTTACTCTGTAGATCAGAACGTGCCTATTAAAGTATAACTTTAAAAAAACTCAAGAACCGATGATAAAACCTGCACGTTGAAGCCAGTCATCATCGTCCTCGCCTCGGCTGCTGCTGCACAAGAGGTCAGTGACCTCATGAAAGGCGTTAATCTTCAGAAATCTAGAAAAAGTAGAGACTCTACTGCACCTGTGAACGCTGAAATAAAGGAAGATAAACTCACTACGAATATAATACAACAAGCGCTCAGGCATATTTCGTGCAAACAAGCTGCCGTTTGTTTGGACGAGACCGTATGCCCTTATAGCTTATACAGACAAGAGCACACAAGAGTACAAAATCTGGTGGCCTTCTTTGTCGATACCAGCAGACACGAAGTCTTCTTTGACAGTTATGGGTTGCCATCTGCTGTCTTACACCATACTAATCGACTTAAAAGAAATTGTATTAGTTACGAGTAGAACGTGCAGCAATTGCAGAGTATTGACTTTCGAGTGTAGTCATTTCTGTATCGTTTTTGTTTTTCATGTCTCATAATTATACTTAAAGTATGTTTTGTTCGATATTTCCAAGAACTACATCAACTACTAATGAAATAAGTGTAACTTTGTACAATAAAATTATGAGACGTAAGCAACTAGAAAATAAGCGCGTTATATCTTCAACATGTAAGCAAGATTGTTAATCCAGAAATATATAACTAAACTTAACACTGTTTGTCAGTGACAACTTTACCTATATGCATTAATTATATCACCATGTATTTTGTACTATGAATAATTATCTCAAGTTTTTACATTGTATTTTTTATTTGTATCACTTTACATGTCGCTATGAATAAATTTCGTAAATCCCACTCTAGACGACTTTATTATTTTTATTTCTCTTGGTCTTACTCTTCTCTCAGGATTCCAGCCAATTTTAAGAACCGTGCCATTTTTCAAAGACCCCAAAAATCCTTAGCTAGAGATCCCTCTCCTTTCCCTCCTCCGCCGTTGACCCTTCATCCAAAAGCACGCCTGACCAAAAACTCACCCCAGGCCCCGACTGTCAGTGTCAGGTGGTGACGTCAGAGGTGTCTGAAAATTACTCAAACTTACTACTACCCTGTTTTATACAATAATCTTAGCATGAGTCACTTTTTTTTCTAAAACCCACCACAGCCCACTATGTTCGAAAACGACAGAATCCTTACGAAATAACATAACTCAAGACTGAGTGACCAAATCCTAATGGTTTTTTTTTTTTTTAAATGAAGCTTATATGATAGGGTCTAGAGGAAAACTATAGAAAATGTAGACAATTATTATCCTAAGCTACAAATTTTGGGAAAATAGAAGATGAGGTGAATTACGGTGATGGCTTAGCATGATTTCATATAAAACTAGAGGCCCAAGGACAAACTAATGTTTTTCTGAAGTATTTTTATGTGTAGAATCTGAATTGGCAGGTACAAAGCGTCTCAGGGTTGAAAAATTGGTTTAACAAGCGAGTGTTTAAACGATTTCCAAAATTTTATAATGTATTTGCAGGATATTTTTTTACGATAGTAAGACCTATTTTAAGATTAAAAGATCTCTTGTAATTTTTCTATAAAATGATTCTAAAGGAAGTTACGATTTTTTTAAATCCCCCAGCCAAGAAATTTTCACTACGTTGTCAAAAACTGCTCATTTACGAATATTACATTACATTAAAAATCGAATAGTTACATTAAAAAACAAATATTTAACAAAATATATCACTCTTAAGAAGTAAGTTTGCAACAAAATCGACACATAAGCGGTATATGCACACCCTCACTGTCATATTAATTACGAGTCCAATTGATCACTTCTGTTGTCATTAAAACTATCGTCCACTTTAAAATTATAGTAAATTAATATCATTACTCGTATTGAAATATACCGAAATATTATTGCTAGAGAAAAAAAAACAAATAAATTGGCCTAGCTCTGAATAAAGAGTTAAACAATAAAGCGCTTGTAATAAATTAGTTAATTTTTTACAACAATTGTTTTTCATCTCATAAATCACCTCTTTTCTGTACTACGCATATTACCTCTTTAAAATTGGATTTCAATAAAGCTTTTTTAATTGAATACAATAGAGAGCTTTTTTAATTGTTACAAGTTATTTGCTATATACTCCGTATGAGCTACCTTCACAAAGTATGAAACTTGAATTTTTTGAAGGGTTGCTATAAGAACTCGAAAACAAAGATCTCAATATTCGGATTATCGAGACCTATCGTTGGATTTCTGAAATATGACTGATTACATACACACTTACACACGGATGCAAAATTTCTTTAATAGTGGCAATTTTCATTAGAAAAGCTACGAAAAGCATTTTAACCTACTTTTAAAAAAACTTCATTTTTTTACGATTTAAAGATTTCTCTATAATAAAGTAAGAAGTTGGCACACAGACAAAAATGTAGCCGAGGTCTAAAACAGGTACCTATTTGGTTGAGCTCTAAGAATAGTATCAATTCATAGAAGAGCTGAGAAAGGCACTAACCCAGTCGAAATCTATAAAAGGTGATTTTGGATGCAACAAAGTAAGATTTTTATATTTTTGTCATAACAAAATTTGTTCGTCCGAAAATATTTTGATGTCATATTGTGGTGTTCATAATCATACATGTTGTAACTTATAAAGATTGGATAAACTTCTACCTTTCTTGTCAGTCGTCTGAATAGCTACCTTCTTAAAAGTCTGGTCAAATCTGTACCTTTCTTAGTGCTTAGCTACATTAGTACTTTATTTTCAGCTTTTTTACATCAGTAACTTTTTCCCACGCAATCGTGAGCTGTATAAAACATGTACTTGATGAATAAAATACGTACATGGATTGTATGTACTCTGGTCCATCATCGGGAAGATCTTTGTGCTTATGAAGTCCTTCATCAATGTAGTCCAAAGAAACACGAGAATCCGTAAGGCAGATAGCTCGTTGAAATACGTCCAATATCCTATTCTCTCCACTGTTTTGCCGAGCATGTGCAAGCCAGTTCCTCCTGTATAATTTATGTGATGATTAGCCGGAATCTTCAGAAACGTATGCCATTGGCAATGGAAATTTCTCTGCAACTGAGCAGCTGTGCTTAAGTAGTTTGTGCACAGAAGGACTCATTAGTGCTCACGGATACAACGAATTGTGCAAAGATATTGTCTCATCGCACAATTCTTGTATTTTCTTTAAATCCAAGAGTTGCTTACTTTTAAATATAAAAATTATCATAGATATGTTTTTAACCAACTGTAAATCAAATTCAAGTGCATCGGAAAATTTTTCAGGATTTGCAAAACAGACTCTTGCAACATTCTCTGTATTTGTCGTGCCATGTCCCTGAAGCACCTGATCGACTTTTACTTTTAGTGCATAATAAATTTTTTTTGTAATGAATGAGCACGCTTTTTTCTTCATCTTAAACATTTAAAAGTATGAAATGTAAATTCCCGGTTACTTATACATTCTCTATAGTTATCAATATGGATTAGCTACATTTCAGGACTACCACGCTCATTGTTAATCTAACATTGATTATTTTATTATTTCAAGATTTTTCTTACGGTTAACATATATTTGGATGTCACTATACAGTTATCTTTTTAATTATTAAAATTTAATTTTATCGAACATTTAACTTTTTCTTATTAATCGAAGGATTTTAGCATATTTCATGTAAGACAATATAAAATATGACAAGCTGGAAGTCAAACTAACGTTTTCAGATAAATATGAAAAAACTCTGTTCGTTTTGAGGTCGTATGTCTTCATTTATGTAAGTCTTATTCTAGAAATCGTTGAATCAATTTTTTTTTAACAATTTTAAAAAATTAAGATTCTCACACCTGTGAAGATCCGTGGAATCATTTTGGATTCTTTTATTTATTAATATAACATACCTCATGCTACTTTATAAAATATAAGTACAAAGACAGTTTTACCTAGGTATTTTCATTCAACAATTATAAAATAATCAGCCATCCCTTTAGTTTCCGTGCAAATTATTTAAAGATCGTCCCGTACCTTCTAGACTGATTCCCGCGTTAAGACGGGCGACTGTCTTATGTCTTATAGCTCAACGGCCTGTGACACTTGATGTGACACTTAGTGTGCGAATAAGTAAATGACTAAATAAAGTGCAACAACATAAACAGAGGTTTTTTTGGTCGGAAGTTACATCAGCGAGTTTAGATTTGCTGTTGTGGCAGCTGCCTGTTGCAGGTTTTTTATACACGTGATTAAAGTGATTGTGTATAATGTAAGTGCAATGACAATATAAACAAAGTGGTTTTGGTAAGAATTTTCGCTTTCTCGTCATTGATGAGTTTGCTTTTGGCTATATTACGTTTGTGTGATACCCGCGCTACGATGTTTTTTCAGCAATGAAGTAAAAATAGCTACAAGACCGTACGACTTTTGTCAATACAGGGGCTGCACAAAATCAAAGCTTTCCGGTGAAAAGCTCTACAGATTTCCAGATGCCACAAATCAAAAGAATCGCCACATCACGTGGATTCAAAACACAGGTAAGCGTTAATTCACTTACATTTAATTAATCGTTAGTTTAAGAACTCGGTCGCGTAGAATTCAAGATAAAAGCGTTTTAAATCTGTGTTTTTTTACAACCTTAATTTTTTTTTTTTGTTCGTTGACAACGTTTCACATTACCATTGATTTATATATATATAAAACCGCATTTAGTTCGCACGATAGGAAAACCTTGCAAGCTCAGACGACTAACATACATACTGATTCGTCCCCTTAGAAAAACGCTGCTTCTCAAGTTGTTTCGCATACAGCTACTGTAGGAGCATCAATACTGCTAGCGACAGCATGCGTGATAATAGAAAGCTCAAAATCCCTTTTAGCTCGCGCTTCAATTGACTCGGGCTCGGAGCGCTGCTTCATTACTAAGCGCATAGTTTAGTTTCTCAATCTTACTTTGCAAAAAGCTTCGTTTTCTGTAATTGGCGTAGGAGCTGAAGAATCTTCAAAAGCTACTGCAATTACACACGCAACACTAAAATTGTCAAAGAATCGAGATTTTGCACAACCATTTTCGGCATTAGTTCTAAATGAGCTCACTCATGGCTTGCCAAGAGAGAAATTTTCTAGGTTCAATTGGCCGCATTTAGAACGCTTAGATCTTGCAGATCCTTAATTCTATGAGCCTGATAAGGTTGATTGTATTATAGGGGCAGACGTTTATTCATCTATAATTCTGAAAGGGCTATTTAAAGGCCCTGAAAGAGGTCCTGTTGCGCAAAATTCGGTATTTGGTTGGCTCATCACCGGCATGGCGTCATCCAACGCTGGGAATGCACTTGAAGGTTGCATACGAGTTTATCATACGCACACAGAACTAAATCTTTCAGAATTAATTACAAAGTTTTGGGAATTGGAGGAGGTACCCAGCAAAACTTTTATGACAGCAGAGAAAGAGCTTTGCGAAAATCACTTTATAGGCACGTTTAGAGTTCGTTTGCTCTTTGCGAAACGGCCTATTTTTGCTTCTTCGCGACCAATCGCTGCTGCGTGCCTCTTTCGCTCGGAGCGTAGACTTCTGCGTGACTCAGATCTTTTGAAGGCTTATAACGAATTTATGTTGGACTATCTCAAAAAAAACCATATGAAAAAAGTACCCATTTCGCAGCTCAATAGGCCCAACTATTATTTTCCACATCATCCAGTAGTTAAGCCAGGGAATTCGTTAAAGATTCGAGTAGTATTAAATGCGTCGCAAAAAAACTCCCTCCGGGTTGTCACTCAATGATTTACTTCTACCTGGACTCAAGCTTCAAGCTGATATCACTATGGTGCTCACCCATTGGCGCTTTTTTAAATTTGTATTTACAACTGACATTGTACAAATGTTTAGACAAATTTTAGTGCACCATGATGACGCCGACTGGCAAAGGATCCTGTGGAGAGAGGACTTCACTCAGACACCTCAGGACTTTCAAAGCACCACAGTAACTTATGGGACTGCCTCAGCACCATTTTTAGCACTTCGCGTGATGAAGCAGATTGCCCTCGACGGAGCCGACAAGTTCCCGGAAGCCTCAGCGATTCTGCATCATCAGCTATATGTGGATGACTTATTTGGAGGCACCGATACTCCTGGTGAAGCCATACAGCGTCACGATCAGCTCATTAGTCTGCTGCAAGCAGAGATTAGTAGAGAGATTGCTGACTGTAATGCTACGGCGCGAGTTCACTTTTGGCCACTGTTTCGAGCACCCTGTCGCGGCCAAGCGGTCGAACCAGGCACACATATTTTTTTTTATTTGAGAAGCGTGGAGGGGATATACCGAATGTGCGCTTGCCGAGTTGCGTGGAAATGGGCATGTAGGCACACATTATGAAGACGCATGGAAGGGATATGACGATATAGTGAGCCTGTAAAGAGAAAAGAAGTGCTTCTCCGCTTCTGATTGTTACTACATATAAATATATATGCATAATGCAGCTAAGCGGAGCGAATGTGTGCGATGAGCGAGGCGATCAGTGTATTTTTATGCTAGTATTGTATTCTAGTACACCGATACCCTTCAACCTGATATGATAAATATGGATGCTTTTTTCCTTTTCAGATTTTGATGCTAACACGTCGTAATAACCATTAACTATAGCCTAAGATTTGGAGGTTCTCTCTAGACATATGCCACTTCTAAACTACGGTAGGCATGTTGCATCGATAGCCAAGGTAGCTAATGCTCCTGTGCCGATGAGTATCATATTTTAGTCCTCGATTTAATTTCTGGCATTTTTTTTTTCTTTTTTTTTCTGCAATTCAACAGATGTTTGTTGCATTAT
>NW_019379881.1:66846-77199 GCF_000648655.2 Copidosoma floridanum | reverse complement strand
AGAAAAAGTAATAATAAAAATAATTTATCTGTTTTACATATTAACTGAATTTTCGTATAAGAAAATAAATCATGTTAATGCTTTAATTTACCTACACCTAATAAAATGGACAAAAAAATTATATACACGCAGAGAAAAAAAATGTCATTACCGCATGAAAGTGTCAATGCGATGAACGTGTGTGGCACACCATGCGCTTTTACTGTAGCTGCTACGAACTATTCGCAGGCTGCTATGTAGCTATGGCGTCGCCGGTGTCTATCCGTAATGTCATCATGAGATATGAGCCTAGCGCCAGAATTTGATGGTTTTAAAGCAGAGAGTCGACACCTTTGACGCATTGACTATAGCTATAGGCAAAACGCAAAATGGTGATAGAGTTTTGTCCGTTGCCGTCTTACATTTGCCTCTCCCACTTTTTGTTTTTATACTATATGCTCTCTCTGCAGCAGGTACGAACTCGTTACCTCCGCAGCTCATAAATACCTATCTATATGCATGTTCAAAAGTGTGTATATATACACTGCAGGTGATAGTCTTGTGATATTTAGAAAATATATTTATTGTAAGCACCATTTATATATAGATCTAATTTTGACACGAGTATGGCAAAAGCTGCACAGCACAGCTAAAGATTTCATGAATTAAGCATGAAGAGTATCAAGACTATCATATCAGCTGCAGTGTATATATACACATACATTTGAACGTTCATTTCTATAGGTATTTATGAGCTACGTAGGCAACGCGTGCGTGCCTGCTGTAGAGAGAGCATATAGTGTAAAAACATTAGGTGGGAGAAGCAAACACAAGACGGCAATGGACAAAACTCCATTGCCGCTTTGCGTTTTGCTCATAGCTATAGTCAGTGCGTTAAAGGTGTCGATTCTCTGCTTTAAAACCATTAAATTCTGGCGCTAGGCTCATATCTCATGATGACATTACGGGATAGATACCGGCGACGCCATAGCTACATAGCACCCTGCGGTTAGCTCGTAGCAGCTACAGTAAAAGCACATGGTGTGCCGCACAGGCTCATCGCATTGACACTCTCATGCGATAATCCCATTTTTTTTCCTCAGCATCGGACTACAATAAGTACTATGAATAAATTAATATTGAATTATTTCACTCCTTACATATTTGAAAGTAAATAAGAACGTCTGTAATATAACAAAACTAGCTTTCGTTTTTCGAATTGTCATTGTTATTCTCATTAGCGATCAAATTTGTTAACGACAGTAAATCCTGGTTAATCAAATAGTTACTTTCGTTTACTTTGAAACGTTAATCGTTCAATACATACAGCCGACTTGGTTTTTGGTATTTTCAATCAACTTGTCACGTAACATAACCTTATTACTTTTATTTACAATCACAGAAATTTTATTTTTAGTCTTTCTGACGATTCTTAACATGAACAGTATTAACTCTAGTGCGTTAATAGGGTGACATTTTCAATGATTAATTTGTTACTTAAGTCATATCTTCATACATTTGTAATACATGCACATGTATATAAATTAGTGGGGATCTGGTCCCCTACGCTCTATGCGCACCAACCCCACACAATTCTAACTTAAACGAAAAGTCCTTCCATGATGAAATATGTACATATGTAAAATTAAAATTAAAAATCTATAAAACTGACAATTTTATTTTAATGACCTTGAGAAAGTGTGCAACTAAAGAAAATTTTTTATTTTATCTCGCTGACCCTACCATGCTACACCCCACTACCAAAGCGCATGTGTGAAGAAATAAAATTTTTTAATTTTGAGCTTTATCGTACACCTCATTCTCAAAAAAAATTTTAAAAAAGACTTTCTTGAGAATCTAACCAGCAGCTTTCTGCACACTAGCTGAGTATTTTATCCACTTACAGAGGATCAAAGAGCAGTGTGGCTGATGTAGGTGCTTCTCCTGATTGGCTCTAACATATTGGAAACCAGCATGCACACAATCCTAAGCAGCCAATCACTGGCTCGTAATCTGATGTCTGTGAGCTTCATAAGTTTGAGTGACATATATCAATATGTATGATTAATATATATATATACAGTTTCCAAAGAGAGTCCTGAACATGGCGGTCAGTCTGCCACACTGTCACTTGAGCTTCTGTATATCCACTCTACTACGAGCAACCCGTATTTAAGATTATTATTTAGCGAGGTTCGTAACTTATCTCAAAGTTTAATATTTATTTCCTGTTTATTAATTGAATAATCGACTATACATTATATAAATTAATACATTATTCAGTCGATTTACTATTTGTTTTTGTAAGATAAAACAGTTCTTCCCAAAACTAGGAAATAAATTTTTTTATTGCTACCTGATCCTTCGATATAAAAGGATTATAAATCAATTATATATAAACAATTGACGGTAAAACCAAATTCAGTTTATTACTATTTCAGCTTATTACTCATATACACGTGTTAATAACTCTACATCCTGTTGAAAAATATTACGTCCAAACAAATTAATACACTTATTTCTGCTGAGATTTCTTCGGGTAGTGTAGAACTTACAAAATTGGTCATTAAATACAAGCTTCACGGTCCTCATACAAAACACAGTCCTCGTATAGTTGATTCTTATTAAAAGTATACAAAAAAATTGCCGGAAACCTTTCATAAACGTACTTCATTTCAAAATACATTCCGAAAAAACAATCACTCACAATATGAAAAAAAAAAAATAACATATCTAATATACATACTTACAAAACTTGGACAAAAATTAAAATTTTCGTAAATAATTGAATGGTTGTACTTCATAATCAATTTCTATTGATAAAACTCAAATGTTGTTTAAACGTTGAATAATGGGCATCAATCAAAAGCACACAATACATTTATGACTACAATTATAGAGATAGTGACAGAGCATACATTGACATTCAATAATTAAAAGACCAAGACATAGAAATATTTGATGAAATTAACAGTTAAGTCAGGTTTAGGTAGACATGTAGGTCCGATGAAAGCAACTTGGAGATCACAAGAATTTCTAATCAGTGATGGAAGTCATACAGTTGTAAATTTAGCTGTTCACCTTGAAAACAAATAAAAACTTGTCTTTGAAGAAAATAATATTAAAAGTGTTACAAAAAGTGACGATACACAATTAACAGCTTGGTTTAAACTAAAAAAACATAAGGATTTTGCAAAATTCTTAAAGTTTGTGAACATTCCAGAAAACTACGTTTATAATGATAAATCAAAAATTTAAGAAAGAAAAAAAAATGTTATAAAAAACACTGCAATAGGTAGATTAAACATTGTATCTGTAAAAGATCGTGAAATTTTTTTTTTTAACTTGGATCAAATTAAGTAACTGGTTTGACATCTTTTAAAGTTATTATAACATATCAAAGAGTAACGTATAAAACGTTTAAAGATATTGCAATTGCAATGGGTTTAATAGACTAGGATGAAAAAATAGATAGCATTTATGAAAAAGCAGTTACTGTTGCGTTTCCATATAAATTAAGACAATTTTTTACTCGGTTTATAATTTCAGAAAACCTTCTAGGTGATAAAATATGAAATGAATATAAACAGTGTTTCTTAAAGGTATTTTCCTAATAATAAAAATAATTTATCTGTTTTACATATTAACTGAATTTTCGTATAAGAAAATAAATCATGTTAATGCTTTAATTTACCTACACCTAATAAAATGGACAAAAAAATTATATACACGCAGAGAAAAAAAATGTCATTACCGCATGAAAGTGTCAATGCGATGAACGTGTGTGGCACACCATGCGCTTTTACTGTAGCTGCTACGAACTATTCGCAGGCTGCTATGTAGCTATGGCGTCGCCGGTGTCTATCCGTAATGTCATCATGAGATATGAGCCTAGCGCCAGAATTTGATGGTTTTAAAGCAGAGAGTCGACACCTTTGACGCATTGACTATAGCTATAGGCAAAACGCAAAATGGTGATAGAGTTTTGTCCGTTGCCGTCTTACATTTGCCTCTCCCACTTTTTGTTTTTATACTATATGCTCTCTCTGCAGCAGGTACGAACTCGTTACCTCCGCAGCTCATAAATACCTATCTATATGCATGTTCAAAAGTGTGTATATATACACTGCAGGTGATAGTCTTGTGATATTTAGAAAATATATTTATTGTAAGCACCATTTATATATAGATCTAATTTTGACACGAGTATGGCAAAAGCTGCACAGCACAGCTAAAGATTTCATGAATTAAGCATGAAGAGTATCAAGACTATCATATCAGCTGCAGTGTATATATACACATACATTTGAACGTTCATTTCTATAGGTATTTATGAGCTACGTAGGCAACGCGTGCGTGCCTGCTGTAGAGAGAGCATATAGTGTAAAAACATTAGGTGGGAGAAGCAAACACAAGACGGCAATGGACAAAACTCCATTGCCGCTTTGCGTTTTGCTCATAGCTATAGTCAGTGCGTTAAAGGTGTCGATTCTCTGCTTTAAAACCATTAAATTCTGGCGCTAGGCTCATATCTCATGATGACATTACGGGATAGATACCGGCGACGCCATAGCTACATAGCACCCTGCGGTTAGCTCGTAGCAGCTACAGTAAAAGCACATGGTGTGCCGCACAGGCTCATCGCATTGACACTCTCATGCGATAATCCCATTTTTTTTCCTCAGCATGTAGTTGGAGGAACACATTTTAGTAAAGAAATTTTTTAACTCAATTTGTATAAATTTTAATAATGACCACAAAAACATATTCAATATATTTGCAAACAAAAACAAATTTCCTTAATTATGGTCTGTAAAAACTTGTTTACATAAAACGTGAATTTATAATTTTATTCTTAAAAATAAAAAAAATTATGTCAATGGCACAAATTGGCATCGCATCAATTTTTCTTATAAAAAAATGCTAAGTCATAGAACTTTCTGTCTTCCTTTAGATCTTGATAATATCAAAAGTGCACTTTAAGAATTTCAGTTAAAAAAAAAGAAATTAAGAGAAGTTGGTTAAATTATTTGGGATAAAGCTTCAATGATTCAAAAAAAAGCATTGGAAATACTAGAAAAAACATTAGGAGATTTATGTGGTACTGAAAAATATTTCGGAAATAAATTAATTATCTTAGGAGATAATTTTTGTCAAATTCTCCCAGTAATAAAAAATAGTCACGGAAGAATTATAATCAAATGATTAAAAAAAAATTTTTTTTTTATAGAACAAACTTATTCTACAGTTAACAATGAGAAATCAATATTCGTTTGATCAATAATGGGTTTTCAAAGTTATGAAGGAAAATCGAAGAAGAGGAAATAGAATTTTTTAATATTCTTAAATCGAACATCAAATGATGTATGTTCTCAAATATTTTCTGATACTATGATTGTTCGATAAATAGTGTTATACTAACATCGTATAAGGAGTACACCTATTACTTAGATGATAAAATTCTAATAAAATTAACTGGAGAAACGAAAACTTACTATAGTGTAGATAACGCAATTTATAACGGAGTTGATGAATCAAACGGTAATATTTATGTAAATTTTTCAGTGGAAATAATTAAGAATATTCGTGAAGGATTACTACTTCTTAAACTACACCTTTAAGTTGGTACAATAGTAATGTTATTCGAAAATTTAAGTATCTTCAATGGACTGTGTAATGAAACACGATTATGAATCAGAAAATTATTTAAGTATAATATAGAAAGATAAATAATATCTGGAGAAAAAATTAGTGATAGAGTCTTCATTTTTAAAATAACTTTAAACACAGGAAACATATTGAAATAACTTTTTATTTTGTATCGTAAACAATTTTCAATCGTCGTGGCATTTGCTATAAGAATACACAAGTTTTGAGGTCAAAGTTTTAATGATATAGGTTTATATTCCATAAAACCTTTTGTTTCTCATTGTCAGTTGTACGTGGCTTCATCAGGATGCAAAAATAATAACAATTTGTTTATTTAAGCACAGAGAGTAAAAAATACTGAATAGGAAATATTGTTTATGAAAAAATTCTTACATTCTTAAAAAATTTATTAATTCTTTGCGATAGAGTAGAAAACTCATGGCAGTAAATTAAATTATATTATTTTTATTAATATTTTATCGCTTATCAATAATACGTAACATGATATTTTTTTCTTATGGTTATACTTCTTGGTTAAAAAAATTCAATCTCAAATTTTTCAGAATGAGGTATCTGTAACGTCGAGAAGCAGTGCACGTTATCAATTTTTAAAATAACTAGTTTATAAAATATTTAAGGCAGTCGACACGTGCAAACATCATTAAACATTCATAATACACGCGCCCCACAGCATTTAAGTACAACCACAGAAATAACAACCGAACAATGCAGCAACATATTGTGCAATCCAGTAACCTTACGCGAAAGCGGTGCACGCTACTCAATGATACTTAATATCCTGGTAACGATGCGCCTAATACATTGACAATAAGGTTTAGCAATAAAATCGAGGAATAAAGCCAGAGCCGTTAAATGCCCTCAGGCTATCTTTCACTGGATAGGCCGATTTTCACCATTCAAATTGGCACTAGCTTTATTTGCCGAGATAATTATAAGAGCAGTGAAATCAAACCAATTGATTAAGCAAAATATGATAATTAGCGAGTATAATAATTTTTTACCTGTGTAAGGAAAGACGGAAAGAGATAAGTAATACCAAAACTTCTTTCCCTCTTTCTGACGCGATAAGAGCTGGATGTGGGAGAGGCAGTCTACGTGTGTGCCGTAAAATTGGCTCATAAACATTTGGCCCAATTCTATTTGACCGTAAGTCATTAGGAACCTCCAATCTCCTCACGCCGAACCCTCTTTAGCGCGTAGAAAGTGTGTAAAAAAGCGGCCCGTACAGGCACGAAGAGCAGTTCCCCATCGGGTTCCTACCTCTAGTGTTTATCCTAGAGAACAAGAGCTCTGCTCCCAGTGCACAAGTTGCACCTAAGTCAAATTAATAAAAAGTAAGTCGTCAAAATAATATTTTATTTTTTCTTTTACCCCGAATCGTTGCGCACAACGTTTCAGTGTGTTATCCTGACTCTCGCGCGCAGCTGGACAAAGAGCCACTGGTCCGGTCAATATCGCTAACGTTACGTTAGCTGGCGCGAACGAAATTTTAACGTCTCTTCCAGACACTCAGAGATCGCAGCCATTGGGACTATGATGAACTCCGTAGCCCCCGTAAGCCGCTGACGCGAAACTAGAGTAACCGCGCATTATCAAACGATCGCACACGGTTAAGATCGGGTATAGTTTGATTTTACGTGTTTATTACTTGACTTTTTCTAATAAGGTGATATTTCCACGGTTAGTATTATTCAATAATAATGTAACGTTTTCATTTGCATTTGTATTTGTGTCATCTGATATAAATACATTTGATTCAAGAATAAATGTTACATTGTTGAGTTACGATTTTGAATGTTATTATTATTATGATTACAAAAACAAACATTTATTTAAATACATTATATATATATATATATATATATGTGTGTGTGAACGTTCATTTCTATAGGTATTTATGAGCTACGTAGGCAACGCGTGCGTGCCTGCTGTAGAGAGAGCATATAGTGTAAAAACATTAGGTGGGAGAAGCAAACACAAGACGGCAATGGACAAAACTCCATTGCCGCTTTGCGTTTTGCTCATAGCTATAGTCAGTGCGTTAAAGGTGTCGATTCTCTGCTTTAAAACCATTAAATTCTGGCGCTAGGCTCATATCTCATGATGACATTACGGGATAGATACCGGCGACGCCATAGCTACATAGCACCCTGCGGTTAGCTCGTAGCAGCTACAGTAAAAGCACATGGTGTGCCGCACAGGCTCATCGCATTGACACTCTCATGCGATAATCCCATTTTTTTTCCTCAGCATGTAGTTGGAGGAACACATTTTAGTAAAGAAATTTTTTAACTCAATTTGTATAAATTTTAATAATGACCACAAAAACATATTCAATATATTTGCAAACAAAAACAAATTTCCTTAATTATGGTCTGTAAAAACTTGTTTACATAAAACGTGAATTTATAATTTTATTCTTAAAAATAAAAAAAATTATGTCAATGGCACAAATTGGCAT
This sequence comes from Copidosoma floridanum, assembly GCF_000648655.2. The sequence continues at coordinate 69,089 of NW_019379881.1, read as the reverse complement.
CGCATCAATTTTTCTTATAAAAAAATGCTAAGTCATAGAACTTTCTGTCTTCCTTTAGATCTTGATAATATCAAAAGTGCACTTTAAGAATTTCAGTTAAAAAAAAANGTGATCAATAATGTTGTAAATAAATAGCAAAATGATTATGAATTTATAGTAGGAAACAATTAAAATCAAAATGTAAAAAGTAGTGATTAACATATGAATATAATGTCAAAAAATAGGACTTATGGTTCAAGTATTGAAATTCGAAGCTTCTCACATTCATTCGATATTCATGTTATAGTTAATTTCTCGAACAACGATATTCAAACATATGGAAATTCAAATAGTAATCTTTAACCAAAAATTAATCTTGAAGAAAGAATAAAATAAAAAATATTGCAATTGGACGATTAAACATTGTATCTCTAAAAGATAATGAAAGATTTTTTTTTAAACTTGCATTAAATAGAGTAACTGGTTCGACATCGTTCGAAGACATTAGAACATGTAAAGGAATATGAAATGTATGAATATGACATGTATAGGACATATGAAACTTTTAAAGATACTGCAATTGTAATAAGTTTAATAGACAATGATGGAAAAATTGATGATATTTTTAAAGAAGCAATTGCTGTTATGTTTCCATATCAATTAGGACAATTTTTTCATTGGTTTATAATTTCAGAAAATGTTCAAAGTAATAAAATATGGAATAAATACAAAGAATTTTTTACAACGGGTTTGCCTAATAATACAGATAATTTAGCTCTTTACATACTAACCAAATTTTAAAATCAAAAGATAAATCATGTGGATGCTTTCATTTACCTAGACCAAAAAAAATTGAAAGTAAAAAAGAAGATATAGATGATGAAATACGATTCAGTAAAGAAATGTTTAACTTGATGTATAAAAGTTTTAATAATGGCAATAAAAATATATTTTATATTATCTGCCAACAAAAAAATAATATTCTCTTTATACATGGTCCCGGAGGGTCAGGAAAAACTTATTTATACAAAACGTTAATTTATTTTTTTATTCCTCAAAATAAAAAATCATGTTAATGGCATAGACTGGCATAGCATCAACTTGGGTTCCTAAGAGAATGAGCAGTCATAGAAGTTTTGGACTTCCTTTAGATCTTAAAAATTTAGAGAGTGCATTTTTAGAATTCGAGTCAGATAAAAAAAAATTAAGAGAAGTTGATTTAATTATTTGGTGTGAGGCGTTAATGTTTAAAAAAAAGCATTGGAAATTGTAAACAGAACTTGAAGAGATTTATGTAATACTGAAAAATATTTTGGAAATAAATTAAATATTTTAGGAGGAGAGTTTTGTCCCATTCTCCCAGTGATAAAAAACGGTAATAGAAACATTATACTTGAACAAACTATTAAATCTTCATTTTTATGGAACTCATTCCAATTTAAAAATTATAAATCAATATTCGTTCTGACGATAGGAAATTTATAAAATTATCATTAAAAATTGGGGAAGAGGAAATAAAAACTCTTAACATTCCTAAAAATTGCATCTCAAATGATGTACGTTCTCAAATATTTTCTAATATCTACAATTGTTCGATGAATAGTGTTATACTTGCATCGCATAACGAGAACACCTCTTATTTGAACAATAAAATTCCTAAAAAATTAACTGGAGAAATTAAAATTTACTATAGTATAGATAACGCACCTTATAATAACGGTTGATAAATCAGACGATAATATTTATTTAAATTTTCCGGTGGAAATGTTGAACAATATTCGTGAAGGATTACCACCTCATAAACTAAATCAAAAATTGATACAATAGTGATGTTACTGAGAAAGTTAAGTATATCAGATGGACTCTGTAATGGAACACGTTTACAAATCACAAAGTTATTACAGTACAATATAAAAGGAGAAATAATAACTGGAGAGAAAATTAAAAATTGAGTTTTCATTTCTAGAATAACTTCAGACACAGGAAGCTCCTCAACATTACCGTTTATTTTGTATCGTAAGCAATTTTTAATCGTTGTGGCATTTGCTATGACAATAAACAAATCCCAAGGTTAAAGTTTTGATAATGTACGTTTGTTTTTAAAAAACCCTTATTTTCTCATGGTCAAATATATGTGGCTTTATCAAGATACAAAAATAAAAATAATTTATTCATTTAAGTAGAAAGGCAAAAAATATAGAAATAGAAAATAGTGTTTGGAAAAAGATTTTTACATAATTTATTGACTTTACTTGATGATTTTT
>NW_019379881.1:46345-61153 GCF_000648655.2 Copidosoma floridanum | reverse complement strand
AATAAAAGGGGGGGTTGGCGCGCAGAGCGTGCAGGGGGGACGGAACCCTCTAGTGTATATATATATATACATATACATGTAAACTCAGATTCTATCGTTATTTATTGTAATATTTTGTGCTTTTATGTAATATTGCATTAATTTATCGCTCGTTTTATGAAAAATTTGAGTTTTTATAGTTTTTCTGAAAAAAAGTTTTCAAACCCGTTTTCTGTATTTTTCACTATTCTTTGTTTTATTAATTATTTACAAATTAAAAAAAATTAAGTTATCTTGTTTTCTTCAAATGTTATTGATTAAAAAAAAAAAAAAATGTCGAAATCTGGCACTGTACGTTGCACGACATTAGCGCTGGTGATTCGGATGCCTCCATGCAGTGCTCAAGAATGGGCCTAAGATACGATGAGGTGTGGAAGAGCGCAGGAGATGTGCAGACTTTGAGGATTCTGCTGATCGTCAGTAAGCGCGGAATTCTGAAGCCGCCCGCCAACTCAGAGAATTCCATTGGCATGAACGAACGTGGCAAGAGATACCAGTGGATGCTTCTTCGGCAGCGGCTGACTAATTCGAAAAAGCTGAAGCTTTTTGGCGAATACAAGCTCTTGACTTAAATACACACCAGCCAGAGACGCATCGCTCAGCTCAAGTGCAGTTGAGGAGGGCGCAACAGGGAGGGCAGGTGCTCTACGGAGGCTGCGACGAATCCATCGGTGCAAGTGGGCAAAAACTTGGAGCAGTACACCAAGGTTGAAGAACCGATCGTGGTGATGAGCCTTAGGCCGGTTGGTGACGCAGCAATTTAGAGGCGTTGACGGCTGTATGTCCAACTCTTCTCGAGGCCAAAGCTCAGGGCTGTCCGAGAGTCAGGGTGGGCCATGCCACCACAAGCGCTGCAGATGAAGATGACTGGCCTCAATGCCATGGGACGCGACCTCAGCTGGATTCGATGCATTTGGTATATAGTGCCAGATGTTAGACGGCAGTAGCTCGTGGATGTGGGCGAAAAATGAACTTGGGCAAACGCGACAGCTTGCATCACGAATCAATCTCCCCAACTCAGATCACCAAAACAACTGAGCTCTGCAAAAAAAAGGTGCTTTAGACACCAACGTCTCTGGTGTAACACCAGGAGAGGTTGGTAAAAAGCTCTACAACTAGCTCTAATACTTCAGACATAGTTTTACTCACCATCAGTCTGGCGCTACAACAGCAGACCAGAGAAGATCATCCTGAGAAATGTAGGCAGTCTCGTTGGCTCGAAACTTCAGTCAAGAAAGAGTTGAGCTCACTGGTCCTTTTTAGGGCCATCGAATGTCGAACTACTTTGCTAACAAGTACATTACAACTTAGATTAAAAAAAACAGCTTTTAGAGCTCAAAAAAGTTTTAACCATGCCTATAGGCACAAGAGAGCAAATTGGACGGAAAGCTTCAACTGTTAAAAATTTTTGGCGTCAAGAATCTGACGCAGTACATTCATCGAGGTTGGAACAGCAGCGTCAAAATAGACGAATAAAGAATTTATTACGTGGATCAGACTTCCATTACAACCCTGACAGAAATCACTTTAATCCTCTGGATTTTTAAATGGATAAAATAATGTGTATTTGTATTCAATGTGGCAACAAAAAATAGAGAGAGAAGTTCCAGGACTTTGCTGCTCTGGTAACTAAGTTGTCAGATTGGAAAAAACATTTTTTCAATCATATATTTTTCTCACATTTTAATATTTTTAGTATTAAAAAATAGCGCTTTTCATTTCTAATAACTTGAGAAAGTGCAAATCAACGGCCCTGTAGGGCCAGGAATTATTTTATGGCGTAAGGAATGCACGGTACATCTCAGCATAATTAAATTTTTTTCACTTCTTACATCTTTTATTCGACAAAATAGACTGCATGGATTCCGAATGAATACTTTCTTGATAAGTAGATTTTTGTTTTGAGAAATGTCAGTATTAGATGTAAAGTTTTGAACATGTAACGTTTTACATTACGTGTTAACACACTTCGGTGTTCTATTCAGTGAATTTCGGATGGAGCTGAGATAGAGGGGGCCGCTAACAGTTATATAACTATGTTACCGGATAACCTAATGAACCTCCCTCATAATTTTAAAGATCTCCCTTTAGCCATCCTTCAGTTGTATTCCTTAATAAGGTAAAATTGTGTGCGTTATCGTGTTATTTTTTATTAAATTTTTTATTGCACTTCCCCCTCCCAGCTTTTTTTATAATTTCCAAGTAACCCACCTTAGTCCCCTCACCATTTCTAAGCACATTGTCGAAGCAACGCTCCAATACTCGTTCTAGCCCTCTTCAGCCACTCTCCACCACTTCCTAAATAATTATTTTATGTATATAATTTGTTAGCACATTTTTAAACCACCCTTATGGTAATGCTATGGTGCACTGTTTTTTTTAACTCAAATTTCTAATAAGTACACTAATTGCCTTATTTTGTATCAACAAAATAATTATTACAATTCTAAAATTGAACTCATGTGGAGACAAGCCTTAACAAGTATTGCTTAGGAATTCAATTGGAAAATTATATAAGCACGACCATCAGATATATTAACACTCTTCTAAGTAGCATGATCCATGCTGTACAATGTTCTCATTTCTCAGTTTACATGATTTAGAATTTTATCATGTTTGTTAAGAGATTTCATCGATCTTGCTAAATATCTAAGATAGCCTTCTAGATTCTTATTTTAACGTGAAACATCCTTTTTTTAACGTTTTGTAGGTTTATATGTATTATTATTTATTAAATGTTTTTAAAAATCCTCTGTCATTCAGTGCTACTTCAGTTTTCATTCATTAGGTCACAGAAAAAGTTCCATCTTTAGTATCCGCTGGGTGCATGACAGTGGAGGATGGGCTTGCGCCATTCGCCACTTTAACATTATGTCATACTAGCAGCCCCCCGTCTCGGCTTCGCCCGAGACTTACTAAATAAAACACCGTAGGGTGTTAAAATGTAATGTGAAACGTTTTCAGTAAGAAATGTTACACATTTTCCTGACACATCTCAGAACAAAAATCTTCTTATTAAAAACATATTTTTTCGGAATCCATATAGTTTATTTGGTCAAATAATAAGGTATAAGAATTACAAAAAATAATTATGCTGAAAAGTACCGTGCGTTTTTTATGCCATAAAATAATCGGTGGCCATAAGAAGCCGTTGATTTACAGTTTCTCCCGTGTAATTCATTTTTAAAGCTGTTAAGATTTTAAACCGCCAAAAAATTTATATTAAATAAAATTTTTTTTTCTCATTTTTTTTCTCTCACAACTTTATTACCAAAACAACAAAGTCCTAGACCTTAAACCCTACATTTTTATTGCCACAAGAACATAAATACATTTTCTACTCATTAAAAAATCTGAAGTAGGATTTTTAAAGATTTCAGAGATTGCTGTGAGGGGACAATAAAAATCTGATCTCTCACGTAATGGACTCTTTAGTTGTCGATTTTGACGCTGCTGTTTCAATCTCGATAAATTTTCTGCGTCAGTTTCTTGACGCCTAAGTAAAATTGTATTTGTTAGATACACTTGAAGTTTTTCTTCCAATTTACCTTCTTGTGACTTTTGGCATGCTTAAAATTTTTGTGACCCCTAAAAGCTGTTTTCTGTCAACTTTGTTAAGTTCTAATATGTTTGTTGGCAAGGTAGTTCGACGTCCGATGGCCCTAAAAAAGACCGGTGAGCTTCTTAAGTTAACTCTTTCTTAACTGCAGTTAACAGCAATTGTGACTGCCTGGATACTTCAGGGTGATCTTCTCTGGCCTGTTGTTAAAAACCCAGACTGATCGGGCGGAAAATTACGAAGTCCGAAGCTTTGGGGCTAGCTGTAGTGCTCTTTCCCAACGTCTCCTGATATAACGTCGAAGACGTTGATGTCTGAAGCACCTTTTTATTTGCAGATTCAGTTGTTTTGGTATTCTTAGATGGGGAGATTGGTTAGTGATACTTGTCCAGTGGAGGCTGTCCCGTTGGCTCAAGTTTTTTTTCCTTCATAGCTGTTATAGGTTTGCCCAGCGCAAACATCAGTGATTCCTGGTTGAATGCTTAGAGTCGAGAGGGTAGTATAGGGTCTTCGGTCACCGAATTTTCCAGCCTTGCGAAGAACAACTCTGCAGGTGACGTCTGCTAGTGAATGGCTGACTTGGTTTAATAATGCCCGTCTTTAGTTAATATAGTCTTTTAGTCGACGAATCACTTCTGGAAATGGTTATAAAAATGTATTTGTTGGCAAGGTAGTTTACACTTAGGTAGCCCCTACAAAAAACCGATGAAATTGATGGTTAAGTAGGGAACGTAAATACTTATAATGGCCCTAAAAAGCGCCAGTGGTGAAACTTCCAGGCTATTCTTCATTATTATTTCTGATGATGAAGAGCTGGCTACGGGTAGCTTGATTCTTACCCTGGGAGTCTCAATGTACGAAGACTGTGATGGAGGGAGGAACGCCTCTGACCAAAGAACATCTCGTCTTCGGGTCGTTCCCCGGATAATCAACCGCACATCGTTAGACGGGAACATGTGAGTAAGCGAGTTGGGGACGCGGCGACTAAAAAGGTAGCCGTTGCTGCTGCCCGTGCCTCTCAGAGCTGTTTTCTCTGTCTTACATTTGTAGCCAAAAATTCCCTAACTGCACCAAGGGGGATGGTGGGACCGCCACTTAACTCTGAAGAGTTGGTGCAGATTGTGCTCTGGCTAAATATGGACGCCTCGGACGAAGACAATCACAACGTGACGTCACCCCGTGTTATTTCAAATGGGGTGACATCACGTTGTGATTGTCTTTGTCTGAGGTGTTGATATGTCTCCTGGTATTATGTCAGAGACGTCATCGGTAGGAATGAATTTTTTTTTTATCGCACTCGTCGAGATTCAGGGTGAAGGGAAACCTAGGTCCCTTCCCCCTTACAGAACGGTGTCGTTCATAACCGAGATACCCAGCTGCAAGACTATCATCAGCATTCTCTATGCATCTCGTTGAACTGCCGAAGCACGAATGATTTACTATCGAGACGCTCCGGCATATTATAACCACACTTATTTAATTCTGTTGCAGGTAGCCTCAATTTTATGTCGACGCCACCTAGCGGATTTGACTGAACTAAAGTGAAAAGCTGGCGTATTTTTGCAAAACTTTGAGCTCATTTATTGCTATTGTTATTAACTTTTTTAAGATAAAAACTATATTAAAACCATCTAGGAAGTATCATGAATCAGTGTGCAAAATTTCAGCAAAATCGGTTCAGTAGTTTTCGCGGTTAGCGATTACAACGGTTTTAGCGACTTTGCTTTATATATTAGTAAGATAGGCTGTTAAGGTAAATTCGCCAATTACGGCCACTTAAACTATTTTCTTCCATAAGATTTAACATGGGCTTTGGGGGCAAAATAAAGGCAGCACTAGTCGTGCACCTGGCCTGTAATCCTTTTTTTCGCTGCATATAGTTATAATACTACTAGTTTATTATATTTGCGTATAAATACTACTTGGAATATAATTAAATATATACACTAGCTATAATATTTTTCACAATTAGATGTATAAGAAAATGGTTTAACTAATTGACAAATAGAATCGTTCTGTGTTTCAGACCACTGGCTTAACAGGTTTGAGTGTCAGCAAAAATCCACGGCAGTCTCTACAAATATTATACGAAAAAATTATATTTGCCTTACAAAAGCTACCATCCGATTATTTCTACAGACAATACACTGAAAAAATAATAAATGATAGAGCTAAAGTAGTAAATGAGGTAAAATTGAGATTATACTTTTTACTGCATCATTAATGTCTATTATGTATTAGCTATTGTTTCTCTTACTTAAATGATTTGTTTTTTGTTTTTATCCAAAAGATATATATTAGTTAAGGTGTAGATACTATTTATTCTTGTTGTCAAACCTCTGTCAATGATCTAAGTACTCCCCTTTAAAGGAAAAAGTTGGGTGAACCATTTTTTTAACTTTGCTCTAAGGAGGGCCCGCAAGTTAGCTTGGTTCTATGTCTTTTACCTGTTGGACGAACCTATTATCTAAATTAGGAGAACATAATGCAGGCAAGTTTGCGGATTTGACTCCATATTTTCAAAAAAATCCTTTGCACCGACACCCTTCTTCAATTAGTACAGGAGAGTTTGGCTTATTGGCTAGTTAAAAAAATCCTTCGTCCACTTTTTCAAAGGGATAATTATAAGAAAAATAGCAAAAACAGCTAAGTATATTTTTGAAAAGCAAATTTTCGCAGAATTAATATAAAAAAAATGTAAAAAGATCCGTAGAACAGATTTTTAGTAGTTTTTGGTGCCAAAAAAAAAATGTCTTGCAAAAGAAAAAAATAGTCTAAAATAGTGCTTGAAAAGATAAAGACAGTTAGTTTTTTTTTTTTTTTTTAATTTAAATCGGTCCACAAATTTTCTCACAAAAGAACAAAAACCGTCGTTACTGGTCATTTTTGGACATTTAACGAAAGGCTTTTAAGCTTCAAATTTTACTCTGCTCAAGTGATTACTTTTCAGTCCTATTTGATTAAGCGTGCGGTTCCACGTCCATCCGATACTGGTTAACCAATATAAGTCGGTGATAGCTAAAAACACTTCGCATAGCTATCATATTACCTTAGCTGATACTAGCAAGTGTCCATGTAGCCAAGCCTCTCACATTTTAGCTTCGTGTGAGGCTTTTAAGTCCTTGTGGTAGAATCAAAAATGGAACCTTTTGCAGAATCGTAAGTTGTGTCTAAATTGCTTCGGGCCTCATAAACATAGGGAATGTTCTTCTTTTGAGCGGTGGCAGTGCTGCAATAGAGATCACAATACTATTATGCATAGACTCAAAAGGGGTAAGGTCTACTAAAACTGATAAAAATGCCTCCATTGATTCAAAGGACAATGGATTGGCTCCCAAGTCTCTGAATTTAAGCGTTAACTTACAAGCTTGCCATGTTAATCAAGTAAGAGCGCCTAAAGTGCTCTTAGCCACTGCCCGAATTTAGGTTTATTTCGCTGCCGGTTCACGAGTTTTACTTCGCGCACTTATTGACCAGTGCTCTCAGAGTTCTCTAATAACCAAATTGCTCTGCGATTTACTGCGGTTGAAATGGAAGCCTGCTAATGCCACATTGTCTAGAGTTAAAAGATCCGTGTCCTTGGTCTCAAACAAGCAGTTCAGTTTTCGTTCGAACTTCACTTTGTGGCTGACGTACTTGCCCTGGAATGATGAGTTACCTTCCTCGGCCACCAATCCTTGGTTACGTTGCCGTTACTTAATCAACTCAAGATTCCCAGATGGAATCACTATGCTATCAATTGTGATTCGACTGAAATCTACAGTTCCGCCGATGCTTCCAAAGATGCTTATGCTGCTGTGGAATATCTTAGGGTTAAGTAAGGTGAGGCTACTTACATTTCACTATAGTTCACTAAGACCAAGGTCACCCCTATAAAAGTCGTGAGCATTCCAAGATTGGAACTTTGCGCTGCTTATTTGCTAGTCAAGGTCGCACAACGCTTCGTTGAAGTCACTCAGTTGAGCTCAGCTCCTGTTTATTTGTGGTCTGATTTAAAGAATGCGTTGTATTGGATAAACGGTCTTCCTTCGCGCTGTTCGATGTTCGTAGCAAATACTCAGTTGTGGTTTCAGGGATCTAACTTCCTTCAAGAACTTGATCCTAAGCATCCAAAGTGTGATTCGGGTTTAGTCGAGAAATCGGTCTCTGCGTTTGTCAGTGTAAATAGTTCAGATTATTTCTTTAGCCTTTTAAGTTGTAAGTATTCCTCTTGGGAAAAATTAGTGCGTATCACCACATACTGCCTTAGATTCTTATACCATTGTTTACTTAAAGTCAAGCAAAGGGGCATTAACATGTTCCATCGTGTTAATGTTGCTACCTCGAACTTACATTTTATTTGCTTATCGGCTCACTCCAGTCTACCCTCCTTTAGCCTGTCTATTTCAGAGCTGGAGAATGCTCGTTCCTTTTTCGTGCATCAACATCAAATGCGTCACTTTTTTGCCGAGTTTAAAATGATGTCAAAGGATTCGGGGCACTCTTCGGCTGGCATTTTAGCTTTACCTCATTTTAGTTGCTTACGTAATCTTAGACCAATGCTAAGAGAGGGACTAATTAGAGTTGGTGGTCATCCTAGTAGTTCACTACTTTATTCTGACGCTAAGCATCTGATTATTCTGAGTGATAGGGATCATCTGACGCGTCTTATCATAGACTACTATCACCGTTTGGGTCTTTATAGAAGTGTTCAGCTCAGGACCGAACCTCTCATTGTATGCCTTGTAAACGGTTTTCGGTAAAGTGTCAAATCTAATTAATAAGCGATTTACCAAGATCTCGAGTGATTCCATGTACTCCCTTTCAAAAAACGGGCGTATACTATGCTGGACCGTTTCTGGTAAGGATGTCTGTACATAAAGGTAGGGGTACATTGCGTGGGCATTTCTCTGAGCTATTCAGCGATCAGGGCACAAACTTTATCGGAGCCGATGCTGAGCTTAGACGAATGTGTTCAGAAATGCATAGGTCTTCTTTTTTTGCGCAGACTGTAAGTAATTTTGGTAATCGGTGGAACTTTAACCTGGCCTCGGCTCCGCACTTTGGGGGTCTGTGGGAGGCTGTGGTTAAGTCAGCAAAATTTCATTTAAAGTGAGTCATCGGCGAGCAGGTACTCACTTTTATCTAGTATTCTACCTTGCTTTGCCGAATTGAGGCCTGTCTCAATTCTTGCTCCCTGGCCCATTTGAATGATGACCTTTCGGATCCAGATCCGTTAACGCCAGCTCACTTCCTAATCCTCCGACCAGCCTACATTGTTCCTGAACTTGATATCACGTCCGATAAAATTTTACCACTTCGGCGCTATAAATTAATCTCTCAAGCTGTTCAATGCTTGTGGAATAGTTGGTCGTCCCAGTACCTTCCAGCGCTGTAGAGTTGTTCTAAGTGGTTATTTCCTTATCGAAACATTCAGGTTGGTGATCTGGTTCTCATAAAAAATGATACGACTTCTCTGAATAGATGGTCCCTGGGTAAAATTGTCGAAGCTTGCAAAGACGCTGAATCTCTGGTCAGAGTAGCAAAAGTTAGGACTACTGCTTCGATTATTATTAGGCCAATATACAAACTAATTTTATTACGCACTGTTTCCAAGTTTGAGTCAAGTATACAAAATGATGATAATGTATCCTATCGAAAATAAATTATCTACTAATGATCAATTATTTGTTCTAATAGTTATAAATTTTGTATGAAATCCTGATTAAGTTCCATTTGATAAGAAGTTACGATCAGTATTGTTAGTGAATGTGTGATTCACATTTGATTTAGTAATAAGATTATTGTTCTCTTACGATTGATAAAAGGCATTATTTGCTGATAACATTAAAAACGATTTCCCCTTGATGTTTGTTTAAATTGTTGTCCATCGACCCGAGGAAAAACAAAGTTTTGTATTCAATTTATTCATTTGAAATCAACATTTCCCATTATTTATACGTTATGCTGTAAATGGATTAGCAAGTCCATATTGAATCAATTGCAGAATCTTAGAAATATCTTAATGACTAGCGTTTAAGCTTAATTGATCTGCCGTATAATATATCTGTAGATAAACTCAAGGAGTTTGTTGGAAATTACAGCAGTTTTTTAAATTTACTTTTTGAAGCAATACTCGCTACTTAATTAAATGTCTGGTGCCTCAATCTTTTGTGCCAATTAATGTCGCACATGCGTTGCAGTAGTAACCAATCAGCACGATCCTATACTTAATTGTACCGGAACCTCGCTGGTGCTGCGGTTGCAATCGGTCCACCTCGCAAACCAGTCAAAGTAAGTCGTATTGCGCTCGTTTGTAAGTAGTTTTTCACACGTCTATCCTTTTCACGCGTCCCAACATTAAACATGAAGTAAAACGTTTAACAACTGTTTAAACAACTTATCTTGTTCTTATTAAGTGGGATATTTATTCAGTTTCTTATCCCATCTAGTTTGTGAGCAGAGAGTGTTTTTTATTGTCAATATACTTCTTTGTTACTACAAGCGTGCTATGTATCTTTTTCTATGCCTCTCTCACTTCCTCTCACTTTCTCCCAACCGGCTTAAACTTATACAGTCCACCATTCGCTCGATTCGATCAATCACGAACATGTAGATACTATCTATCTATGGCAGTCGATACCTAGGAGACCATTGCTATCGTAACATTCATGTTTAGTAACCCTAAAAACTTTTGAGTAATGAATTTTTGATAATTAAGTTTCAAATTTTTGTGCTAATTCACAAAATATTGGAAATACTGTCTATCCTGAGCACCAGGTACATCGAAGACCGATGCCATTGTAAAATTATCGTCCCATGACCTGAAAAGTCTTGGATAAACAACTTTTGAGTAATAATACGTTACAAATGTTATGTAAGATTGCAAGAGACGATGAACGTGCGGTTTGTTCTCAGCACCTGGTATATCGGAGACCATCGCTGTTATAAACGTCTTTTTCCACGACTCTAAACGCCCTTGGATAACAACTTTGAACTAATTTTCATGAGAATTCCCGTGAAACTCTAAGAAACGATGGAAATTCGAGACCGTTAACGTCGTTTCATGTATATTCAGTAACACGTTAAACAAAAATGGAGTTATTTTGATTAATATTTACCTTGTTGAGCATTCTTTGAGAATTGTCTTCTCTATATGCACTTGTAGAGTACATATTAAGCATGCAAAAATGTGTATTAACAATATTTTTTAATTAGTTAACCTTACGAATTATACACGGTCTAACGAATCAAATTCAAAAAACTTCATAAGAATGTTGTATTGCCCAAAAAATAAATATCTTACTGCTCTACTTTCGAGAATACATGAAAATTTTTTATTATAAACGTCAAAATAATTATAAATAATACCATGGTTTTTGCTGTGAGACTGGATAGACATTTTTCCAGAAGTCAACTGTTTTATTTCTATTTTCATTTATCTTTGAGAGAATTTCTTGATTTGTTTTCTGAACGCTTGCCAGAAATCTTTAAAAGATACAAGCTAAGTTGTGAGAAATTTTTGTTCATTTTTATAAATCATGCCTTTGAACTGAAATAGTAGTAAAAACTTTTTTGCATTTATTAAATAATTATCAAGTCATTCTTTCATATTTTTAAAATTTCATAATGTTTATCATTCGTTGTTGTCTTCAACCAGTCTTTCTTTCATATGTAATATGACATCGTACTCTGGTGATCGGCGATCACAACACAAACACTTTAGACGGACTGAACACATTTAATTTTATGAGCGGCATTATGTGTTGTACACCCCATGACTCCAGCATCTCTGTTAACAAAATAAATAGGCTTAACAAAGTAACAATGGCTATAAAAATCGGTCAACTTAAGTTTATTCTGCTGCAGAAATTTCAGAAAAAATGTATGAAGGGACTGTGTGACCTCCCAGTAAAAAATCTCATGTCCATCTGATCGCTTATTTATTGTATTGGGGGAATAAGCTAGTTGTTGATATTTTTGCATGGTATCCCAATTAAAAACAAAAACCAGCTCAATCCTAACCAGCCCAGCATAGAAGCTTCCCCCTTTATGCGTATTCTTACCCCTTGCTGGCTTGCCTTGGCACCCAAAGCCGCAAAATCGCCCTATGTTGCACTGCGTTTCTTGTGGGCTTGGCGACATAATGAGAATGTAAAATAATAATTGTGCCGTAGAAAAACATTTGCACAATACATATTGCTTTGAAAAATCGAATTTAGACTATTTTTGGTGATTTCTCTATCATTTTTGTTAACCACTTTTTTTTTTATTCATACAATCTGTGGCAAAATTTTAAACAATTTACGAACTTAATTTTTATCAAAGCTAGGTATTACAAGTACCTACAATTCAAGGACAAAAACAAGTTTCTAGGACTATTAGACGCCCAGTAATTGAATTTTCTAAAACGGCCATTTTCGTCGGTTTTTTTTGGTGGAAAAAGTTGTTGACCTGTTTAAAGTGGCTTGCAATAAGAAAATATTGGGGTCAATGACTTCATTTATTCGCTAACCCCTACTGAAAATTCACCAATTTAACACCTACTCTTATGGACAGAGGTCACAAAATTGAATATATCTTCGGAAATCTTTCATTAACCTAAAAAATTTAAAATAGTTCTTGTGTATTTGTTTTACAAAGAGTTATATAGAAAAAGAGTATGAAATATTAATCTAGCTTGCCTCGCAACATCTCACAATTTTAACAATTATAATTTCACGGTACTTTTCCGGCAATTTCTTGATCTTGTACTTTAGTTTTATCGAAATAACTATATTCATTGAAAAATTTACCGTCAAAATGCATTGATTTTTTAGGGACACTTATGGCACCCTACCCTAGGTACGGTACCAGCCACCTTAAACTGAATAAAAATTTCTTTCCTTGTCGTCTCAAGCGCTATTTTCGACAATTTTTTGATTTTGGTAGAACTATACTAAGCTATTTCTTTTTTTTTTTTATCCATCCAATAAAAAAATTGAATGGAGAATTCTTTTTAACTAATAACCTAACTTGCCTGTACTTATTGGAGAAGGGTATTGTCGGTAGCTGGGATACCCAGCTGCACAAATAACATCTCTGTTCTTGGTGCACTGCTGGCGAATGTCTATGCTGAACGATATTTTGCTTAGGGATATTGTAACCACACTCACTTCTATTACAGATGGCTTCGATTTTACTTCAATGCCATCTAGTGGATCCTACTAAATCAAAGTAAAAAGCTAGTATATTTTTGCAAAACTTTGAGCACATTTATTGCTTGTGTTATTAATTTTTTCAAGATAAAAACTGTATGAAGACTATCTAAGAAATCTCAGAAATGAGTATGCGAAATTTCAGCGAGATCGGTTGAGTGATCTTCGTGGCTAGAGATTACAACGATTTTTGGGATTTTGCTTTATATATAAGTAAAGTGAGACATATTTTTAACGAGATGACGAGGACTGATGTGTTTTTTTGGAAAATTGTTTATCCAACTTATAATGAACACATAGTATGAAAAATTCTCGATTATCTTTAAAATGAATTTTAAATCCAGAGTTCATGCAATATTTTGAATAACTTTTCTAAATATACTTTTATTATCTTTAAAATGAATTTGTTTTTATCTAGAACTTTTCATTTTACTGATTATATTATCATGTACATATTATATTATATCTAAAGCACTTTTACACGCCTAATGTTATCAAACGTTTTACGTCATTTTATGTTGCAACTATGAGACAGTGATGTGTAAACATACATTCAATTTGAGAGTAAAAAAATGTCTATACACCTTCTTATACTACCTGTAAGCTTCACTTCTTAACTGCCCAACATTATTAGATTTCACGCCTTATACACAAAGAAAAAAAAAAATTATTTGATTTTACAAACACTTTAATGTCCCTTCAAAAAATACATTTACTGATCAACATTGTTTTATTTCACTAGTACCTTTTACTTTAAAACTTGAGAATACTAATTTACCAAGCGATTCGTGCGACTCTTCTCCCAAGTTAGTATTCTTAGCGTAGTACGAAGCACTAAGATCGCTGTTTGAAGCAAAGTTGAAAAGAAACTCCACCCAGCTTTTCATCAGGGCATTCAGACTCGTTTTCGATGTCACTACAGTATGTTGGTAGTACTATGAAGTGTTTAACTCTTTACACACATGATTTTTTCCATGACTAAGCGTATGGTTATCGGGTTTGGAAATTTACTTTATAGTGAAAAGTAGGCTTATATAAATAATTTTTTGTCAATAAATACTTTTGTTTGCATCTTTATTGAATTTCATGGCAGATGCTGACTCCAAACCATTGGTTTACTTTTATTGTAAATCGTAAACAATATTAAAACATCATATTAAATTTTCATGGCAATTCTAGGTGCATAAACCGTACACTTATTGCTTGGACTTAAATCTGCCTGACTTTTGTATGCGAACATGACATGACATTACATAAGGCTTTTTAAAAGATTAAAGGTCTGTAAAACTAATTTTTTACGACTTATTATTCATCTACACTAAAGTATTAGTATGTGTGTTAAAATATAAATCACTTTAACAAGTTTTAAAAGATTTAAATGGTTCTGATTATTATTTGACTAACTTCTTATTAAGTTTACCTAAAAGTTGTCAACATCTGGTTTATTTTCAGTGTTTTTTCAAATTATTTAAAAAATATTTTCTCTCTGTGTTTGATAATTAAGATCGCATATGCGTTTCGACGTTTAGTGAGGTCCTGACAACAGTTTTTCAAGAGATTTTTTTACAGGAGATTTAATGAAAACATAAATGCACGGACACAAGTCATTAAAAAAAAAAACTCGTAGCTTATAACGAAGCGCTTCAAGGACCGGTTTAACATTCTGCATGTGTCCGTCGTACCGCGTGAAGATTCGACAGGCGAAGAACCTGTGCACACTGAGCGCCAAATTTCTTTCAACGAAAAAAATCTTTTTTCTAATCAATAAAATTATTTTTTCATCCTCATCCTATGAAATATTTGTTTGATCTAAAAAATTATTCTGTTGTAACAAAACGATTTTTCTTTACTTAGTAAAAATAAATAATTAAATTATGGAAACCTGAAAAAATTTGAAGGAAAATTACGTGATGAGAAAGAGAGACTACTTTGAACTAATAATTCATTATTTTAATAAAAAAAATACATATATTTGAGCGGCTCTGGCTCAGTGGTAAGCGTGCTTTTTACTGATACAACGCTGTTCTAGGGGTC
>NW_019379881.1:0-15616 GCF_000648655.2 Copidosoma floridanum | reverse complement strand
GCACTGAGGTGTTGGCGTCGATTGGTATGATTGAGCCCAACGAATCATCGCTCAAGATTATTCTTCGACATTTTTGAGTTCTTATTTGCTCCTCACCCAGCTCTCGGTTGGTCTCGTATACCCCTGTACGAATCCACACATTTATTCTATACTGGAGAGCAAAACGAGGAGTTCAACAAAAAGATATCAATGCCTTTTTAACTAATTTGTTTACTTCTATTTTAAGGTAGTAATGTATATATTTTTATAGATCAATTATATACATACCCACATAAATGTAGTACCAACTTAAAATCGGAGAAATAAAAATTAAAGGCTTTTTCTTATTTTCAGTTTGAAAAGGTTCTTTTACGCCTATTACTCTGAGAAGACTCTTTATTATGCTAACGTGATGAATTATTTAGAATCAGGAATTGTGAGAACTAAAAAAATTTTTTCTCTACGAATTTCTATATTAGTAAAAACTGAGTCTGGGTCTATTTCTGCTAGCAAAAACTTCGATTAAGTTACGGGGATGTTGTGATATTTCATTGTTTTAAGAAATTTCTGAAAAAATTTGTATAGGTATGTTTCAGTATCATAAATAACATAATAAAATTTCAAAGAGTCTAAATACACCATTTTTGAGAAATAAAATCACGGAGTTGGCCACTTATACACATGCTTTTAGATGGACTTGTCGGAAAATGCACGTTTTTACTCATAACTATTGAAATTTTCTTAAGAATCTTTTAAAAAATTATAATGTTAGGGTTTATTATAGTTGAAATAAGTTTACTAAAATTGAGGAAGCCTAGCTTCACCGTTTTTAAAATATAACAGTTTAAAGTCTAGTTACAACGTTACTAGAATACCTATATAGTGGTACAGTCCGAGGCGAAAGTTAGGTTAATTTGTTGTTTTAACGTTTGTGTTTACTTTCCTGGGNTGTATATATATATGTGTGTGTGTGTGTTTATGAATTGTGACTTATGTGGACAAACATGTGTATGCAAGGTTTATTATGAGGAGAAAAGTGAAATTTTGTGGACGTCTGCATAATTTTTCCATGTTATTAATATACGTGTTAGAAGCACGTAAAGTCCGCATAAGTCACTATGCATAAACATATATTTGTATGTACACATATAGTGCTTAACGTCCAGCTGTCTTGTAGAGGCACTACTGAGTGCACTTAGCTTTTGGGATCGGGAAGGAATTGGGATGGGATTGGAAGGGGGGAGGGACCTGACAACTGCTCCGCATTCGCCTATGACAATTGTCATGTGGATTAGGAAAACCCTGGGAAATCTCCTATAGGAAAAACCTGATCTGGAACAGCCCAGTGTATCTGCCTCATTTCTGACCTGGTGTCTAAGCTGCAGACTCAGACAACGGGGCAAAAATTTAGCACACCTCCCGCTTAAGATGTCAAAAGGACAGAGAAACAGTCATATTAACAAACAATTTGATTAAAAATTTATTCGTAAATAATTGTTTTTAATACGTATGATAACCATTTATATAAAATCAAACTTTTGTTAACAGTAAATAACTTAATGCACGATTTTTGTCATAAATAAAAATTATAACATTTTTATTTTCTAACAAAAAAAAAATTAATTAACTTTTACCAATTATGCTTTTTCAATTATACACCGTAAAGATTAATTATTATTTTTCGATACAATACACTAAGCTTATTTACTAAACAAAACTGTGCTATTTTAAAATTACAATACATCATGTCACGTGTTATAATTAAAGTAGGCAATATTTGTTTTTATAAAAACTTATTCTTTAAATATTCGGTATCCAAGATATTTGATTTCCTTAAATTGATACAATTTATAAATATTATAAAATTTATATTAAAAAATTTCATCCCATACTACATTTTTTATTTCTGAATCATTGTCACAGTCTATTTGTATAAAAATGCCATTTTTATTTTTGCATCTTGATAAAGCTACATACAATGAACCATGAGAGAACAAAGGCTTCTTTAAGTATTTACCAACATTATCGAAACATTGACCTTGAGATTTATTTATAGTCATAGTAAATACCAAAACTAAAGAAAATGCTTTCTGTACAAATTAAATGGTACGTAGGATATGTTTCACACATACACACCAGACGCACAAATAAATCATAATAGACTTTAACCAATCGACCCTAAGAAAAACCAACAGGGGTTTTGTTAGAGTCTAAGCAATCCTTATTTAAAACCAGGGGGTTGGTGTGCAGAGCCATATATATATATGAGCGTGCGGTGGCTCAGTCGGCTAGGTCGTGGACTGGCACGCGAAAGGCCGTGTTTCGATTTCCGGCCAGTGCGACTTTTCGCGCAAGTACTTCTGTGATTTTTCACATGTGCTTTTTCACCACGCAGTGCTCCTCGGGGAGGGTTAAGGTGACCTTCTCGCAGCAAAATTGCCTAATTTCCCCCTACCCCCCTCCCAGCAATGGGTGACCTCCCATTTCCTTGTCCCTTTTCCAAGTGCTAAGTACCCATAGTAGTGCCCTTATGAAAGGAGCCAGACATAGAGCCCTATCGTATATAAATATATATAATTACGCTTGAGATTTCAGCAATGGCAGAGGAGTACTGGGACATAACAAGATATTATTTATGTATACGTTGAGGAAGCGTAACATGCGCTAATTGCTGCAAGACTAAGTGAAATAAACACTCTATGAGTTCTGAAGATAATGCTGTGTAACACACGAGAATATCAATCTTGGATATTCATATGTACTTTCAGCATTCCGCGCAATTATTACGCTCCCCAACGGTGTGATAGTATTATCAAAAAAGGAACACTGAATAAACACTAAAGTATTATAAAAACTTATTTAATGAATTATATAGCACTCTACGGCTTGGCTTGTTTAACGTGCACACCACGCGAGCTACGCTTTTCTCTCCGATACGGCACACAAAATAGCGAAAAATCATAAAATATTACTCACTATGCACTCGCGAGGCTCTCACGGAACGTTAAGGGAAAGGGTATTGCTCAACTGCTCGTCAATCGTTCAATTTACTACTGTAAGCCCGCTGCACCTACCAGACTGCAGTTTACTCGGTACTCTTCGTCCAGGCACGAAGAAGGTGCGGGCTCACACACTCAGCAAGGTTACCACTAAGGAGCTCCCGGAAAGTCGGCTGCACATTATCCTATTGTTGTGGCTCTTGCCAGCTACGGGCGTGGCGAGGGTTTACGTTTTTATAATACCTCAGTGTTTATTAAGTATTTCTTTTTCAAAATAATATCTGGTTATGTTCCAGTACTCCTTCGTCGTTGCTGTAATCTCCGGCAATGGCGTTATAAATGGCGCTTGACGCGTAATCTTCCTCTACGTCGTGGGATTTAATGAAGACGGTGAGTCAACTGCTCGCAACGGCGTGATAATACATGTATACATGTCTTTATATACGTCGAAATATATTGATATTTTAAATGTATTGTTTTGCCGCAAAGAGCTATATGTACAATAAGAGGACTCGACTATCGATTTTAGTTGTTAAAATTAATTTTTTAAGAAATTTTCGATGATGGCAATACTATATTGCTGAAATATCGGACAATGTTTTTAATTTTTAGTAATAAATATTTCTGCTTAACCAACTAAATTGTCATTTATTTTTTGTATTGAATTTTGGACAATTAAACAAATTTAAGATAGTTCGAGATGTTTTATCAAATAACACTTTTAAAAAAATTTTTTTTTAAATGAATTTTTAACTTGATCAACTTATATCTTACGTTAATTCTCAGCTATTTTTTTTAGTAGAGTATTAACCTATTTATCCCAGTCACAAAAAACTACTTGCATAAACTTTTTTTTTTAATTTTTGATTATTATCAACATTTTATCTTGGAGATATTCAATTTTAAATGATATTTATTTGTATGTACTTGTGGTGATCAAAAAATCATACCAGCCGTAACTCTTACAGAAATTGAGAAGCCTTATGATATGTGGATGTACAAATTTTATTCAAGGTGTTGTTGGCATTTAAAAAATAATGCAACCTTAACTAATAGATATAAAATAAAAACTTGTCTCCTTGAAGTGCTATCTAAGGCAAGTTTCAAAATTATTTATAATCCAAAATCGACCTTCGAAAAATAGATGCCCTTCCTCTCACAAACAATACCTGCCGCAACTTTGCCAATCATTTTTAATTCTTATTTGTATTACAAATTAAGTTGCGGCAATTGTCAGATTCAGTAAAGGAAAAAAATGACCTTTCTTTTGTCAGAACCTAATGCTAATCTTATCTATAAAGGGGCACGTCTACGCGGAACCTGTCAGGCCGCGGTTGCAGCATGTTTTTTCAATAGAACGGGCTCTATTAAACTCGCTTATCAGCGATGGAATAAAGCTAGAAAAAATTATGTAAAGACATAAATCGACTGATTTTGATCTGCTCTTTCTGATACGACATTTTTTTTCTGAAAAAATGTTTTTAGCGCTGAAAATCAAGTTTAGGCCAAATTTTCTTACAGTATGTCTTTTTTCCATACACAGATCAATCAAAAGAGCGCTTTATAAACAACATCTCCTCAAATTTTTAGAGTGAAAAAGCTAAAAGTGTAAAAATTGTAAGTAAATAATGACTTCGACGCGTAGTATTTCGCATTGCTGTGCACACGAAGCGGACTAGCTGCAGTGGCTGCTATGTGAAACATTTTTTCATGCTTGCTTATGATCAAATCGGCAAGCTAAAAATTATTATAATATGTTAACCGACAGATTATAAGCTGTTTCAATTAATAGTTTGCTTGTTTTTTATCGCTAATTTTTTTTTTGAGTAGAAAAAAAGGTTGCAAATTAAGAGTCAAATTGGAAAAATTCGCGCTTGTATACATGTTTTTTTTATAATTTTTTTTTTTTTTATCTGATATACAATAATTAACTGACCAAAGAAGATGCATCAAATTTAGAAGTACCAGTATATTCTTACTGACTCTTGTTATATGTAGATTTCTGAGAAGCTTACTCAAATTATATTTACTTCGATTTGGAATTATCGTTTTATTCTTTTCGATAGTAATTTGTATTACCTCTTGTGGATTTTTTCGTTTTTTACGCCAACATAACCATAAACTAAGTAGTATTTTAACTATGAGTTAACTATAGTTTCGAAGACAATATCGATAGAAGGAACAAAATAACTTGAAATAAAAAAAGTATAGCTTTAAAGTTATGACATTTGCTTCTGACATAAAGAAAAGTGAGTAGGTCAGCTGAAACAAAAAATAAATTATAAAGGAAAGCTGTAAGAAATACGACTAACAAAAAATCTAAAATTGTCAAAAAATTTGTTCCACGTAAAACAGTAAAAAAATTGTGAAGAATGAAAGAAATTATAGAGATGTGAGTTTACAATATACTTGGATATATTGGTCGACGTTCGAGAGATATTAGATTTTAAGAAAAAAAAAATCAAAATCGCCCACTGTCCAGTGGTGGGTGGTGGCGGCTCACCCATTGACAAATATGGGTGTTCTGTAAGGTATGTAAGAAAATTATTCTCTAAATCTTACAGACAGAAGAGTATCGAAGCGCAATAAACAAAAAAAATATCTAAGCTTCACCATATCTGGAAACCCTATTCAAAATGGTGTAGACATTTTTGAAGGTAATCGAGCATTGTTCTTGGAAATTAGACTGGTAGAATTGTTCAAGTCCCACGCTCGGTCACCTAACTCTCAGTTTTTTTTTTTTTTTTTTAATCGCTTTGGTATAATATTTTACATAGCATATCAGCCATTCTGAAAAAAAACAACCTCAATATTTCTGGGCCAAACTCGATCTGACGTGAAAAATTTATACAATGACTTCCTTATACTATTAAAGAAAATTATAGCGTAACAAGGTCTTATAAAATTTTATGATAGTTGAAATAAGGGGTTGTCAATAAAAATGTCACTTTTTTCTCACACGTATATCATGTACTTACCATGGACGTTGATACAAGTCACTACCAGAGTCGATCGATAATCCAACATTAAACAAAAATGTAAAGCGCTACGGAATAGCCTCAAGGGCTCTTAGTAAAAAAAGATGCGTTACAGACTCTTATAAAATCGTTGAAAGATCTATATTGTGACGCACTAAATAAAAATTAAACTTTGTCCTTGCATTTTTATCATGAAAAAAACATCCATATTTTAACCCACCACCTTCCGAATTAATAATCAAACGCATCAAAAAGATACACGATATTCTTAAGCATTACGAGCTTATGAAAAAGGTGCGTCACGGGCTGTAAATGCGTCAAAAAATCAAGATTATAATCCACCAAATGAAAATTAAACTTCGCTACTGCACTTATATCATATACAAAACGACTGTATTTAGTCAACCACCTTCCGAGCCGATAGCTGAATGCTTCGAAAAGATACATGACAATCTTTAATGTTATGGGCTTTTAGTTCTTATTTTAGGGAAATCAAATTTATGGATTCGCAAGCCTGTAACACTGGTTTTTATGAGGTTAGAAAAATCTAAAAAAGTTCCTTCAACATTGTCGACCCCCGTAGAGCATAAAACGTTCAAATTGGAATGTCGAAACTCAATTGCGTTAATTTTTTGAGGGAATTTCCTGTTAAAATATTTAATTTGTTAGATGTCAGTTCTGCAACTTCAACACCATCCAAGTCTTGAATACTATTTTTTTTTGTGTTTCTCTAAAATGCGTTACAATATTGTTTATGTTGAAAACGTTAAGATCTCATGATGCAGAAAAATTAAAAAAGAGGCATTTTTTGTGACTTGCAACTTAAATGTTTGTCAAAAGGCAACTTTTTAAAATTATAGATCATTAAATAGGTTATACCTTTTACACTTAACATTTTTTAATAATATTCCCAATGTTTAGTAAAAACTGGAAAAAAATCGGATTTCGACAACTCACTTGTTATTAATAGATGACACAGTGGGACTTCATCGTTACATTTTGTATATGTTATGTGAAATGATATTGCAAAACGATTCAAACTACAAGCTGGGTGATCGTGCATAGAAGTTTGACAATTTCAAAAGTCTAATAACTAAAAACAATACTCGATCACCTCCAAAAAAGTCCATACTGCGTTGAATAAGGATTTAGACAAGTGATGAAGATTTGTAGTTAAATATGAAATTAATGTTGGTTAAATTAGTCGTATTATTTTGTCTGTTTATTGTGCACCGCTACTCTTCAGTCTGACAAAAAAATTTACGTCTAGACTATGCAGAATTGTAAATGCATCTATAAGGTTTATCACGCGAAAAAAAATGAATACACATACGTTAGGAGTAACGTGTAATGTGATGCCGATTGATTCTAGAAGTCGATACCGAACGCTGTTGCTGAGCATAGAAATTTTTATTTCTGAATTCTGGTTTTTTGCAATTTGCAACTAACTATTTGTCATATTGCACCTTCTTTTTTGTTAATAATTTAACAAGCTACAACTTTTACACTTAACATTTTTTAATACGACTTATAGTTTTTCCAATATTCAGTACAAAATGAAAAAAATCGGACTTTAATGACTAATTTTTGAACAACTAACCATGTGATGGCACGTCACTGCTTTATTTTGTTTATGTTATAAAAAACACTATTTTAAAGCAATTAAAAACAAAAACCAGGAGTTCAAACGGCAAATCGGCTTAAGGCCATCTTATTCTACTGTAGTAGCATCATCTTAAATTTGAGCTTCAAAAATCCATACCTGTCCAGAAAAAAATCAGAGCTGACATCTCAACTTCTACAGTGCTCCTGACTAGTAAAAAAACAAATAAACAAAATTTGTCAGATAAAGGTCCAAAAATATAGCCAAAATGGATTTTTTGCACCCACAGCGAAAACAATAGTTTAAAACAAAAAATGCTTTATGAAACCCGAACCAGTATTCCTTTTTTATCACAAATAGCATAAATCTTGCCATTTTGGGCCTTATTTTCGAAATTCAACAACTCGCTTTTCAATGAATATTAATAGCTAAAATTTTGATTTTTGATGCGCCAGTCAGGAGATATCACTATTTTTCACGTTGATTACAGTCAAAAGATACTCTACCGAAAACGCCGAGAGCGCATTGCAAGAAAGTGGGCGTGGCCATCGTTGGCTCCCAACCTCTTAAGCCGCTGCCGATACCTTGCAAAACTACACCAAAATTGGGGTCGGGGTGAAAATGCTTAAAATTAGTCTATTGATTTCAAGCCATAAGGTTGCTGCTATCTCGACTTAATACATGAATATGTAGAGCGTGTACATATGGATAGAATTCAAGGCGTGGTGTATTATAGCACTGAGAAGGTGTTAGTGAGAGCTGCCCTTATCGATGGTAAGTAGCGTGCGCTAAGAAATTTAAGAAATCAACTTTTGACCAAGGAAAACATAGTGGAGGCTGTGCTTGCGTGCGCTAACTTGTTACTAATATTAAGTCTCTAGCTGTAATAAATGCAGCTTAGGCTATTTTTGCGTTTGCTAACAGAGACATGCAAAATGTAAGGAATGATAGCGCACACTGCATGTTTTACAGCCAGACTTTAATATTGTTATTAAGTTAGCACACGCAAGCAAAGCGCGCGCTATTTTTCTTTACATTTTGCACGTCTCTTTTAGCGCACGCAAAAATAGTTTGCGCTACATTTTTTTTATAGCTAGAGGCTTCAATATCAGTATTAATTTAGCGAACGCAAGCAAGCTTCTACTACGTTTTTCTTGGTCAAAAGTTGATTTCTCTAATTTCTTAGCGCACGCTACGTACCATCGATAAGGTCAGCTCTCACTAACGCCATCTCAGTGCTGCTATACACCTCGCATTGAATGTTATCTACGCGTACACGCTCTACATATTCATGTATTTAGTAGAGATAACGACAACCTTATGGCTTAACATCACTAGACTGGTTTTAAGCATTTTGACCCCGACCCCAAAAATTAATCAATATTCATGATGACTGAAAACAAGTAAGGGTTTTAAATTTTATCAGATCGTAGAGTAACTCACAAAGATAATTATCGTGTTTAAAAAATGGTCCTTCGTAATCTCAAAACTTGTTTGGTGCCATTTTTTAAAAGGGCCTTTTTGTTCTGAAAACAGCAAGAACGGTTGGGGCTAAACCTGGTCATTTTTTTCTTGTTTTGGAATAACACAATGTTTTTATACAGAGTATTTTCTGATTTAAATTGTTACTTTGGCTCTTGACGTAAAAAATCTATTTTGGCCATATTTACTACTTTTTTTAACTTCAACCCTGAATTTTTTGGTCGTTCTTTAGTCAAGTGCACTGTAAAAGTTGAGATCTCTACCCTTTTTTTTTTCTTTTCAGGCATGGATTTGACAAAATAGGGGGAGTTTTGTGCCAGCGTAATCCTACAAATTGGAAATTAGTGGAGGAGAGTAGAAGAATGACAGAGTTCTGGGAAGCAATAGCCCAGTTCAGGCCAAAGAGGAAAAATAGAGGGGGGGACATAAGAAAGGAAGAGTGAGTTGCACATTTTAAGAAGATCTTAGGAGCGGAGAACCGAAGTGGAATAGGAGGAAAGGAACGGGAGAGAGAGAACGACCCAGAAGAATGGGAAGAATTGAACACGGAGATAAGCAAAATGGAAGTGAGTAAAGCGTTAAGAAAAATGAAAAATAAGAAAGCAGCGGGAGAGGATGAGATATGTGCAGAATTTATAAAAGAATTACCGGAATCTTGGTTAAAGAAATTAACTTGGGTATTGAATACGGCTTTTGAAGAAGCAGTACTGATTAAGGGATGGGAGACAGCAAGAATTTTCCCAATTTATAAGACAGGGGGCGAAAAGGAGGATAAGAATTGCAGGGGTGTGTCTCTATTGGATATGGAGTATACAATATTGACAAATATTTTGGCGAGTAGATTGAGAGGGAGTTTAGAAGCAAGGGATATTATTGATAAGAGTCAAGCAGGATTTAGAGTAGGGAAATGTCCAAGGGATCACGTATTTGTATTAAATAGCGTCGTAAACAATAATTTAAAGATGGAAAAGGAAAAGGTGTTTGTGTGATTTATAGATTTGAAAACGGCTTTCGATGGGATAAATAGGGAAATACTGTTTGAAAAAATGAGAAGATTGGATATTAAGGGAAAGTTCCTGAAAATAGTTAGAAGCATTTATAGAAAAACGAAGAATGAAGTTATTACAAGGGAAGGGATCTCGGAAACATTCAAGACAAAGATGGGCGTAAGGCAAGGGTGTCTCTTGAGTCCGTTTCTGTTTAACATCTACATCAACGACATTGAAGGATGTTGAAGACAAGTGGAAAGAGAAAAATGAGGGAGGAGTTGTTATTGGGGGGGGGGGGGAATGTTCAGTTTGAAATTTGCAGATGATGTAGCTGCGGTGGCTAGCAGTAAGGAGGGCTTACAAAGCATGATGAGTGATTGGCAAAAGTATGAGGAAAAAAATAAGATCGAAGTAAACACGGAAAAAACAAAGGTTATGATATTTGGAAAAGGGGGCAGAGTAAAAAAATGAAAAATTTCGACTCAGAAAGAAAACGATACAGACTGTAAGTCAATATAAATATCTTGGATTTTGGTTCTCGACAAAGAATGTGCTGAGTACGCATGTAAATAAAACTGTGAACAAAATAAAGAAGACGATCAACACAGTTTGGGTGGTATGGAAAAGGGCAAAGCTAGGTAGTTTAAAAGGAAGATTTTACCTATTAGTCACAATGGTAAAGGCCGGCTGTTTATATGGAGTAGAGGTGTGGGGATGGAAAAGATGGGAGCAGATCAAGAAAATACAGAGAAAATTTGTTAAAATGGCATTGGTTGTCAATGGGGATACTCTGGTATACATTTTGAGAAGAGAAGCGGACAGAAAAAGTCTAGAAATTAAGTCAAGGAGGAGGGCAGAAGAATACTTGATAAAAATGGCAGAGATGAAGGACAGTAGATGGCCTAAAACATGCTCAAAAGGGGAAATGAGGGGGCTTGGAAATAAAAATGTGTCAAGCTGGAAGAAACTGGTAGAGGAAGCTTTTAAAGAAGTAGGCGATGGGATAGGTATAAAAGGGATGTTTGACACGCTGGAGAGATGGGATTCAATAAGGAGAATGACAGAGGGGCTAAAAGTCAAGGAAAACCAGGAAGTACATCTGGATTGGGGGAGGATTGAGAATTCGGAGTATTGAAATTATTGTAAATACATAAAATTAAAGCTAGGAGTAAAAGATTACTGGGAAAAAAGTGGCAGGGAGAAAGTGCAAAGAAGCAATGGACAAGGATTAGATGTGGGAGTGTTGGAAAGGCGGGAAAGAAAAGGTTTAAGGATAGCATCTGTAGGGTGTGTATGAGAAAGGAGGAAAATATTCAGCATATTATTGCTTGCCAGGTAGCAAAGAAAAAAAAATAATAAGGAATGGGTCTGAGCAGTAGAGGAAATGGGACTGAAAGGGGAACAAAAGATAATAAGGTCAAAGTTAGTCAGACTTCTGGAAGGGGATCCGGTTGAGGTAGTATACAAGTATTTTATGGAATTTAAAAAATTGGCCAGATGAAGTGCTGAAACTAACTAGGGAGACAATTAGAAAACAAGTCATAGAGAGTATTAAAAAGACAAAGGGTAGGGAATTGTTAAGGCAGATAGGGTATAGCAAAGGGGAGGAAGCGAGTAATTTAGATTTAAGAGCGAATTGTAAAAGCATGGAATGTAGTGTGAGGGGTACACAAAAGTAAAAAGATGTATATCTATACAAGGAATAAATACAAATACAAATACAAAATATACAATCACAGCTAAGATAATTATGAGTAATCAGGTAACCTAATATCAGTCCGTTAGAACTAAATAGTCAAGTTTATAAGTGAGTTGGTATTCATTGTGTTAATACAAATAAATTAGTATACACAAATAAATGCATTGAATGTTTGTTAATCAAGTAAGACGACCAATGACAGCTGGTAAATAATTAAAAACAACGTATAATTGTGGCACTGTCATATTTTTATATTTACTTAAAAAAATGAAAACAACGTTTCAGCCGTTTGGAAAACGTCCTAGCCCTAATCAAGTACAAAAAGGCTATAAGTGATAAAAAATATTTTTTATAGTACAAATTTGGATGATATTTAATAAACTCAAGTTAAGTTAAGCGTATGACATCCCTCTGGCTCTCACGGAAGGAATGTAAAGTCGTAATGTAGTCAGAGTTTCATGTTTAGCTGCTTTTATACTCAGCATATACCCACATGATATAAGCACACGTACGGAATACAATCAAATTAGAATCGCAAGCAGTTCCTAGTAAGAAGCATATAAACAGTTCATGTGTTCCTTATGCTATGAATGAGAAAGGCCCGCTAAATTATGTAGATTAGGTTAGTCCTCTTTTCTAATTGACTTTACAAAAGACTTATAAATTTAAGAAATAAAATAAAATTAATGACGAAATAAATGATAAACAATGGCAGTAAATCTTACATAATCAATGTATTTATTGATTAGTACGATTTAAACTTGAATTCAAATTTTTCGCGAATATCGTTATAAGTTAGATAGAAAGTTTGATGCCTTTCTCTTACATAAAAAATCCGGGCGCGAAGGTGTATACAATACACTTTCAGTTACAAGTGTCAGAGACCCTGGTCCGTTTCCGAAAAGCTGGCTATGTAACCTTTCTGACACACCGCTGCTGGATTATATCACAAGCATAATAGAGTTGGCTGATGAATTTAATTTTGTATTAAATATTAACGAATGTGACCATTTTTATCTTTTTAAGAATGTTGAACATTCACTCAAAATAAACAATAAACACATTTTAATTACTCAAAAAGGTAAAGGTAATGTCACCGTTGTCATTGACAAATAAATTTACATTAATAAAGTAGAAGAATAGTTAAGTGATGATAAATATTATTTACAGTAAGTTATGAATTAAAAAATGAATTAAAAGATTTTATTATTTCATCTGGTTACACTCTATTTAGTCTAGATGTAGTTAGCTCATTTACTAATACTAGAAAAACCTTAATCATAAGCGCAGTAAAACATTTTTGGAAATTCTTAAATCGTAAAATCAATGTTCCTTTAAATGAATTTCGCACAGGTGTTTCTTTATTTTTAAATTCGACTTCTTTCCAATTCAACAACATATATTATAAACAAGTTTTTGGCTCAACAATGGGCAATCCTTGTAGTCCAGTACCGTGTGAGCTTGTTATGACTTTACTTAAAATTTCGTGCTTAAAGAAGTTATGTTTTGATATTCCACTGTATGTACACCATGTGGACGATATCCTCATATGTGTGCCTATTAAGTATATTAACTATACTAAAATTATTTTCAATAGCTGTTGTCCTGAATTACAATTTACTGTTGAGCCATGTAATAACAACAGCATTAGTTTCATGGATTCGGAAATTATCATTCAACAAAATAATACAGTACTAACTAATTGGTACCAAAAACTCACACATTCCGGTCAATACTTGAATTTTTTTTCCCACCCTCCAATGCTACATAAAAAAGGTATCATTTACACACTAGTAGACTTTTCCATTAAGTTAGCAGACACTGAATTCCATGATAATAATTTAAAATTGATTAATGAATTCTCACTAGCCAACAACTATCCTCAAAAATTGATTGATAAATTTGTGAATTAAAGAATAAATCCTTTAGCAATCACAATAGAAATGATAATAATAGCAAACTCATCTTATCATCACCGTATATTCCCCACTTGCATAAATGACTGTGCAATATTAAATATTAGTGTAAAAAGCTTCACATTCGTCTTGTATACAGTTTGAATAATTTAATTTAAACAATAAGTTGAATTCGATCTGTTCTCTTGAAAATGATGTAACTGAACCACTTGATGAAAAAAAAAGTTGTTAACCACATACCATGTTCGAATTGCAACTGCTGTTATGTCGGTCAAAAATCAAAAGCTGTAAAATTAAGAAAGCAAGAACACAATTCAGACATGAAAAATAAAAAGGATAGATCTTTACTATCACAACATAGCATTGAATTAGCACCTAACTCAAATTTTCATAAGATGAAAATCTTAGACATCGAATGAAATCACAGTAAACGCTTCTTTTTCGATATGTTAAAAATACATTATTTCAATAACAATCTAAATACATAACACGATACAAAGAAATTAAATAATTGTTATAAGTCTCTTGTAAAGTCAATTAAAAAAGAGGACTAACCTAATCTACATAATTTAGCGGGCCTTTCTCATTCATAGTAAAAGGAACACATGTACTGTTTATATGCTTCTTACTAGGAACTGCTTGCGATTCTAATTTGATTGTATTGCGTACGTGTGCTTATGTCATTTGTGTATGTGCTAAGTATAAAAGCAGCTAAACATGAAACTCTGACTACATTACGATTTTACATTCCTTTCGTAAGAGTTGGAAGTATTTTATACGCTCAACTTAACTTGCGTTTATTGTTTATTATCGAAATTTGTATTGTAAAATATATTATTTATTATTCATAGCTTTTTGGACTTGATAAGGGCCAAGACGTTGTTCAAACGGCCAAAATGTTGTTTTTGTGTTTAATAAATACAAAAATATGACAGTATTACCATAAGACGTTGTTTTCAATTTATGTTTATTTGCTACTTACTTAGTTGACGAATGGTTGTAAACTAATGAAACAAAAAGTTTGTATACGGAAGAGAACATAAAAGTTAATGTTTAGAATTTCATGCCACACAGATAACTACACCAAACCTTAGCAAGACCTTCCCTTAACAATTAAGGGCCAAGTAATATAAAGAGTTTAATATCCCAGGTTTGGGCTTAAATTTTTTTCTTTTATTCTCTCTTAAGTATACTCGAACCATAAAAGCCATACTGATAAGCTAGCATGTATGACAGATACGCCAAGTACTGGATAATGTTCGTATAAAGTATGTGCGACTGATGGCGTAGATCATGAAAATAAGCGTGCACAATGAAAAATTGTTAAAAGTGACAGTTTTGGCAAGTCGTCTCTAACCTCTACTTGGTATAGTACCCAAACAAATAAGCGTGATCTTTAGGCCTGAAAATCGTATAATTCTTGTTGCATCCTTCTGACTTAACAAGATATGAAGTGTACAAGTAGTATAATGAGCATATTCTGCACTATGTATTTGTATCGTTGTAATATGTCAACTTTGAGTGTGACTTGTGAGTACCGAATCACTTACTTGTGAGCCCAAAATTGCAACACGATTATTAACTTATAATTTTTCTCAGCTTTTACGATGACATAATGAGGTTTTCGAGAATGGGTTAAAATAACTTTTGAAAAACAAGAGCCACATATTTCGAAATAGGCATTCGAATCCCTTTTTTAGTGTTTCAATTAAGGGATTTAATTATTTCACAGCAGTATAAAAATTTTCATAGTAGTTTCTTTATTTTATCAAAGGATAATAAAGGTGACAACAAACCGATTTGAATGAAACTTTTTTTAAAATGAACGTAAGAGTGTACAACGTACTGGAAAACCAGTCCGAATTGTAAATAGCGCTGTTAGTATTGTCACAAATAGTACAATAAGATCAAAAATTAAATTTTGGGGAAAAAATGACTCAACAAATGTAATAGATACAAATAAAAATGTTA
>NW_019379880.1:163010-173998 GCF_000648655.2 Copidosoma floridanum | reverse complement strand
GTCCTCGTCCCCTCCCCTTTAAAAAAAAAAAAAAGAGAGAAGAGAGCGACATGGCTGCACTTGTCGGGCTTTCTTTCACCGGTGTGGTGCACGCTCGATCGAACTTACGCGCTTGGCAGCTGCAGGGGGCCTCGTGCTCTTCCTTTCCCTATTAGCTCTGTCGCGGCCAATTGCATGGTACTTTGAACGCGGGCGCCTGCCTCCGTATACCCTTTTCCCGCTTCTTCATCTGGTGATGTTGTTCGAGCAGATGCGGTGTGCACTTTTAAGGATGTTTTGCACTGTGGCTCGGGATGACTATTTAGTCGTGACTGTGTCCAATTGCTCAGAGTGCCCCGTTTGTCTTTCATTCCTTTCGATAATTATGTACGCCACTTTATGTACCAGATGTAGTAAATGTTCTTTGCTTTATTGTTTTTGGGCTTTTACTCATTAGTTTGATCACTAAATTGAAAAACTTTTTAACCACAACGGTGATTTTTTTTAACAGTAGTTTGGGTGATTTACCTCATGGAATGATTAATATTAAGTTTGATGGACTTTATTGATTCTACAAGGTAAAAAATAACAAATTAGACTTTAATGGCGATAAATACTATTTTGAAAATAAGTAAATGCAATTAGAGGTACACAAATATCGTCTTGACTATTTTTGTAAAATAAGACAGCTTTATAATTAAATACCCAAAAAGGTTTTTTTTTCTATTTATTTGTACGTATAACATTTTTGTATAAAAAAAAATGACGGTTGTTTTTACTAACAATCATCAAATATTGCAGCCCTATAGTTGAAGGCACATACAGATTGTTCTTACTGTATGTGTTTATTAATAATAGATTCACACAATTGAAGATATCCAAGTAGTGTCCTTCATATTTATCACTGTTAAAACAGTTTTATATTTAAAGATACATAAGGATTGAACAACTATACACTATAAACTACAAATCTTCATAGTTAAATATACACTTTATTGTTTCGACTGTTTATTTGTAAGTACGGCAGCATTATATAAAAATGTGCGTAAAGTTAATTATAACCATACGTTTTTATAAATGAGGTATTTTTACAATGAAAAATCCAAAAGTTTTATCTTTACTTTTCTTATACAAGTAGGACTTTCTTTTTATCAAAGATGTGAAATGCTAGCGAATCTTCGCCGATTATCATCGCGCTGACGAAGGGCGTTACATTGTGCGACTTCCGCTGAAGCATGACACTGTGCGCCTCCTTGGTGACAGTCTGCAGGGCGCTACTGCTGGCTTGCGCTCGTTGCATCGTCGGCTGCAGCGGACTTCCCAGACGGCTTCTGAGTACGCCCGGTTCATGGCAGAGTACATTGCCCTCGGTCATATGAAGCCCCTTACTGATGACCAACTCGCTGCATCGCACCGTCCAGTGCACTATATCCAACATCACGGCATTTGGCAGCACGGTGACCAAGGTCGCAAACTGCGCGTTGTTTTCAACGCGTCGAGCCCGACTTCCAGTGGCTATAGCCTAAACGACGTGCTCCATGCTGGTCCTCGGCTCCAGACAGCTCTCCCCAGTGAGCTCCTGCGTTGGCGTCGTCACCGGATTGCGTTCTGTACTGACGTTCGCATGATGTTCCACCAGATCCTGATTGATGAACGCGATGTCGACCTGCAGCGCATTCTGTGGAGCTCCAACCCAAAGCAGCCACCTACGTACTACCAACTTCTCACCGTTACCTACGGTGCCTCGTGCTCCCCGTACCTGTCACTACGGGTTGTACAGCAGCTGTGCGAGGATGACGGCCGCCGCTGGCCCGAGGCCGTCCCGGTGGTGATGAACGATCGCTACGCTGATGACGTCCTCTCCGGCGCTGATGACATCGGCTCGGCCAAGCGTCTGCGCGACCAGCTGATCGGACTTCTTCAAGCGGGCGGTTTTCCTCTGCGAAAGTGGGTTGACAGCACGCCCGAGCTTCTCGAAGACCTTCCCGAAGACGTCCGCCTCCGTCCTACTTGGGATCAGCTCAGTGTTGGAGGCCTCGTCAGCGAACTGGGCGTAGGCTGGGACCCGCCCTCGGATTTCTTCCGTTCGACGCCGCCCGTTGTCGAATCTCAAACCACGAAGAGATCCATGCTCGCCGCTCTCGCAGGCTTGTTCGATCCGTGCGGCTGGCTTGCCCCGATCGTGTTGAACGCCAAGCTTTTACTGCAAGACCTGTGGCGCGCGCGCTTGGACTGGGACGAGAACGTACCATTCTCCATGACTCGCCGCTGGACCGCCTTCACCGCCGAGCTGCAGGCCATTTCCGAGTTTTCTCTGCCTTGTTGGATTGGTATGTCTCCGTCGTCGAATGTCCAGCTGCACGTGTTTTCTGACGCCAGTCGCCGTGCTATGGCCGCTGTTGTATATTCGTGGCTGCGGTCTTCAGATGGGCCCGCTCTCTGCCACATACTTCTCGCTCGTACTAAGCTTGCGCCCATCCGCGCGCACAAGCCGATGACCGAGCCAGCCAGTCGCATGACCATCCCACGTCTAGAATTGCGAGGGGCCCTCATCGCCGCCAAGCTTCTTTGCTCAGCAGCCAGCGAGTTGGGAGTCGCGATCGAGCACTGCCACGCTCGGTGCGACTCTCAAATTGTGCTCCACTGGATACGCTCCGATCAGCCGGCCAACAACGTGCTCGTCGATAACTACGTCGCTCAGATTCAGGAGGTCCTGCCACCCAGTGCCTGGCGATACGTGCCGTCGCAATCGAATCCGGCCGGCTTAGCCACCAGAAGTGCCGACATGAGTGGCCTCCAACAGCAGCCCCTGTGGTGGAGAGGCCCCACGTGACGGGCCCAGGACGACAAGTCTTGGCCCCAGGAGACACTGCCTCCACCCACGCCCACGCTCTCACTCTGCTGCGCCTTCCGCGCGCCTGAATCGGACCTGCTGCAGCTCTTCTCAAGCTTGCACGCCGTACTGGGCCTCCTCGTGCGCGTTCGCCAATGGGTGCGACACCGTTTGCAGCGCATGCCCACCCGTTCTTTGCTTTCGCCGTTGACGCCGTCTGAGGTTCAGGACGCTTTCCTGGCCTGCGTTCGGTTGAGTCAATCGATGACGTTTGAGGATGAGTTTGCACTCCTGTGGAAGCGTGAACGTCTTTCGAAACGGAGCCCTTTGACCTCTCTTGCCGCCTTCCTCGATGCCGACGGTCTTCTGCGTGTTGGCGGGCGGCTCGATCACTCATCGCTGTCTTACGGAGAGAAGCACCCTCCCATCCTCAGCGGAACATCGCCACTCGCTCGACTCGTGGTCTCTTGGGCTCACGCACGTGCCCTCCACGGTAGATATCGCGTTACCAGCGCATACGTCTCCAGGCGTGCCTGGATTCTCGGTGGGCCACGCCAAATCAAGGCTTACATTCGAGGGTGCGTCATCTGTGCCCGGTTACAGGCGCGCTCTTCAAGCCAGTTGATGGCTCCGCTGCCCGCGTCTCGCGTCACGCCGTCTCGCGCTTTTGGTCGCACCGGAGTCGATTACGCCGGGCCCTTCTCCGTGCTTACATCGAAGGGACGGGGGATCCGGACCACAAAGGGCTACATCGCTGTCTTCGTGTGCATGACCACCAAAGCCGTGCATCTGGAGCTTGTCGGCGACCTTTCCGCGGCCAACTTCTTGGGTGCTCTCACCCGTTTCACCGGTCGTCGAGGCCGACCATCCGAGCTTTGGAGCGTCAACGCCACCTGCTTCCGTCGAGCTGATTTGGAGCTCCGCGAGGCGTTGCAGGGCGCAGAATTTAACTGGGACCTAGTCGCCGGGACTCTTGCCTCCCAGGGGGTTTCCTGGCAGTTCATTCCTCCTGGTGCGCCACATTTTGGAGGACTCTGGGAGGCCGCGGTCAAGTCGACCAAGAGCCATCTACGCCGTGTGCTCGGTTCTCGTCATCTAACGTATGAAGAGTTCTCTACGGTTCTCGTTGGAATTGAGGCCGTGTTGAATAGCCGCCCGTTGACGCCCTTGTCTGGCGATCCCTCTGACCTCGAAGTGCTCACGCCTGGACATTTTCTCATCGGGGCTTCCGTCGATTCCATCGTCGAAGCTACCCCCGTTGCAGAGAATTTGGACCCGCTCACGCACTGGGAGCTCGTCAAGGCCGTTTGCGCCCAATTCTGGACGCGCTGGGGCCGTGAGTATCTAAATACTCTCCAACAGAGGCCGAAATGGAGCGCTGTCCGTCGGAACTTCGCGGTGGGGGACCTGGTGGTTCTTCTTGACCGTACGCTGCTACAGTCCAGCGGACGCTGGCCTCTGGGCCGTATCACCCGCATACATCCTGGATCCGATGGACTAGTCCGTGCTGCTGCCGTCAAGACGGCCACCGGCGAATACGTGCGGCCCATTGTCAAGCTTGCGTGTCTCCCTGTGGCACCTGCGGACTCTAGCCTCCCTGCGACAGACAATCGAGGGACTCCCCCGGCTTTGGCGGGCGGTGACTAGGGTTTCGCTTTTGGATCAAGGCAGGTGGGATGTTCGGATTTTCTCACCGACCGAGCGGGGACCCGCGCTCTGCCATGCAACGTCGGTCGCTGCGCTCTCTCGCGGCTCCCCACCTCGTGCGTCACCGCGCTCGGCCGGTGGGGCTCACTCGTGTACGAGGGCTCAGTGAGGACAGTGGCATGCCACACCAGAGAACGAGACGAAGTAGACGACGACTACACGCCGAAGCGACTATCCCTCGTGCCTTTTCTTTGTGTAAAGTGTTGTGCAGCATTTGTAAGCCCATACGAACCAATAAAGCAGTAAAAACAAACAACTATTTTTATAACAACACGAATAAACGTGTCAGAATTCTCATGTTTGCACGAAAAAAAAAAAAAAAAAAACGAGAAATACAGAAATTTGACTTCAATACTGATAATAATTCTGAGAAAAATACTTAGCTGAATAGAAAAATGTACTTAAAACTATACCTCATAGTATGTGATTAGATTCTTGAGAAACAATAAAACTTAGGCTTTCGTAATTTAAATATATTACTTCTAGCTTACGAATAGAAAAAAAACTTTTTCAAAAATTGAAACGAAATTTTAGCTCGAGCTCCAGAAATTAACGTGGAACTAACTCGGTTGTATTCTTACAGTTCAACTATTATGAAAAAAATGCATAATATGCTTGAGAGTACCAACTTTTCAATTGTAAACGTCTGTAGCATGTATTAATGTTGATACATCATAGACACATAAATTATGATCTTAAGTGTAACGTCACCGGTATCAATCGACAAAAGTTGGTGAGATTTTTTAAAAGTTAAAATTTTCCTTGCATCATGTCATTCTGATCATTTCGATGAATTATGTGCTAATTTGAAGATCTCGAAACATAATCATTATAAAAACTTGTCAAAATGGTTTTTTGGAAATCTACTGCAAGGTTAGAAAAAAAAAGCGAATCAGCAGTAAATGTGGCAGGCTGTTTGTTTACGTTAATCTCAATTACAATCTAAATCATCATCCTGTACTTACTTTTTTAAGGTCCTAAACTATTTAAGATTAAACCTTCCAGTTTTAGTTTTGTTTTTGGACCATATCCATTGATTGATCCATTTTTTGGTCAACAACTTTAAAACTTACGTATCTTTTATGAAAGATATATTAAAAACTTTTGAACAACATTGTCAAGGAACTTTTTTATGAATTGTTGCCTTAATTTAGTAGTATTTTTTAATCTCAAAAACAAATTCTTTGCTTTGTCTACTCATAGAAAGTAGTAGTGACAGCACTTATTGAATTATTCGAGTACAAAAAAAGAAAGAGTCGTCCTTACAACGAATTTCCATTGTCGTAGCAAGACAAGACTCTTCTATTATATCACGTACCTTTCATGCGCGTATAAAGATTCAGAAACTCCCGAATAGTTGGTATATGTTAAAATCTATCAATAATCATAAGATAATGAAACGTACAATTCTTAGTCTTATCACTTCTAACATTTTGTACGTTAGAATAAATATGCTAGGAGTGAAGTATAAATCGTGTTTCTACTTTTTTTACTGTTCTACAGATGCAATGTAATTGATGCAATAAGATGGTTAAGGTGGAAAAATATAGTAAAATAGTTTCTGCAACTATTTTCATAGTTTAAAGAATAAATACTACTTATATAGGTACTAAGTGCTCTACATATAATAGTTAGACTTGACTAAAATCCTGGGTTTAGTGCAGACTGCCTGTTATAGTTTTTAAAGTCAGAAATAAGCAACAAAAGGATTATGTATTTTTCATCTTAAATTTATTTTCAATTTCTTTCATCGTACAAATTGTAACACTGCTTCTTGACCTGAAATAAAACGAGGCGCCGACGCAGCGTTAGCAAATCTCGATCACGTTCGTCACCGTTGTCCCTCTCACCTCTTGGGTTTCTGCTCCTGAAAAAGGGGGATTGGCGCGGGAGTTCTCCCGTTCTACGGTAAGAACTATTAATTTACACACAACAAATACCTTTCACTATTTCTTTTATTAAACACTTAACACTAATACACAGTCTCCCTCTCTTCACAATACACGATACGATGCTTCACCTCGTCTTCTGGACGGCGCTGCAGCGACTTCGCCTCGCACCCCGCGAGCCACGAGCGCTCGTCCGCCACGTCCTGCTGGTCTGGGACCAGGAGGGGCTCCTGCTTGTCCTCGATTCACACTACTACGCACACTCACACTCCGTCCCCAATCTCTCACACTGCTATACACTCTTTCGCTCTCTCTCTCTCTCTCCTGCTCAAGCAATGGCCGCCGCCACGTATCTCCTCTCGCAGTCACTCTCATACTTAGCAGCTGCTGTGACTCAGTAGTCGCGATCGCACTTTCGTTGTCCTTTTCTGCTGGCGCTGCTGTGTCTCTGCATCTCAGCTGTTTGTCCGTTGGCGTCCTCGTCCCCTCCTCTCAGCGTGTATACAGCTCCCGAAAAACAAACAGTTCGGAGAATCGTCAAATTAATGCTCTTTGTATACACGTTGCATCAGCGAGAGCCTTTTGGAATATAGAGGCCATTTTGCCTCGTTACAAAATATTACTTACAACATTATGCATTTTATTAAATTTGAATACATATTTAAATGCAATTTTTGTAAAACCATTTAGAATTTAATTATTTATTGATAAAAATAAAATACAAAATTATATGCACTGCACCATGTTAACAATATGTATATTAACAATATCAACACTACACCATTGCGTGAAAATAATTTAAAAGCATTTAAAAATAGTTTTTTCCAATAAATGCTTAACCAATACAAACGTTGAAAAATTAACGTAAAATTCATTTTCAAATCCATACAAAATGTGTATAAAAATGGCTTTGAAAAAGATTTAAATTTGACAGGGAAAAAATTCAAAGGTATCTATAATGGACATAGTTTACACTGTAATTTTGAAATATTATTTACGTAATAAATCAGAACCTATAGAAATTACAAAAATGCATATCACACCTGAATGATAACGTCTAACGAAATCGTTCTCAGATTTTTTACAACGAATTACAAAAGTATTGACAATAAAAACAATAGTTAACAGATTTACGCATTAATCTTACTTAGCGTACAAAAATAGTAGTAAAAAAAAAAAAGAATAACAACAAAGTATTGGTGAATTTATCTTCAAAAATAAGTCATGTTAATAGGCCACATCATATTAATAACCGAAACAGATATACTTTATATGAAAATCAAGATCATCACCCATATCAAATCTTTCATCACAAAATGAGCATTGAAAAGGTAACTCATCCCTATGAATACGTTTGTGTTTTCTGAGAGATAATGCCGTCTCACAAAATTTTTCACATTTTCGACACGTATAAGACCTTTTTGCAGAGTGCTCGTCTTCTCCGCTGACATCTTCCTGAGAAGTTTCACCATAGCTGCTGGATTCTTCAGAGAAATTTTCGGACATTTTTTTGACTGATGTGTCTGGACGATCTCGAGGACTAGATGTAACTCTGTGGATCAGATACAAGTTGTTTGAATAGAGATTTGTTCGTAGATGCATACGTACTTTAAATATTTATCACATCTTATTTATTGGCAAAAGTCAATCCAAGTTCTAAATAATGGCTTAAAACAAAAACTCACCGTTGTGTGCTGGAGTATCTACTGGCACTAAATGACACGAGAGACGAACATACACAGTTAAATGCTTAAGGAGGTTCGGTAGCGTTAGCGGGGGGAATCTCAGAGGGGCAAGGGGAGGGAGAGCGTCTGGCAACGTTGTGAATTTTTTTTTGGCTGCTGGCACGTCGTCTACTGTTGTTGTCGTCTACTGCTGTTGTCGTCGTCTACTGAAGACAGTGTACTTATTTCTTCGGTTGAATTTTTTATAATTAAATTTTCAATTACAAAAGGAGTTTTTACTATTCATTACATTTCAAAGCGCGCTCCAGAAGCAGCGTTGCCAAGTCGTCTGCTGCGAGCACTATTTTGCTGTTTTTTAAAAGAAATTTGTGGTAGGGCTCTCTCAAACTTTGACAAAATATTATTTTGACTATATTCTTCCATTTAAAAAAAAAAAAAAGCTAGTTCATTTAGCCGTATTTTTTTTTATGTGAAATTTAATCGATTTCTCCATAAGCCTACATGTTAAAATATTGTTTTTTCAGGTCAATATAACGGTGTGGTTAAACCCTTCAAAAATTAGGCTGTAATTTGATACTATTATCCAAAATGACATATCAAAATTTCAAAAATTTT
Organism: Copidosoma floridanum; assembly: GCF_000648655.2. The sequence continues at coordinate 165,290 of NW_019379880.1, read as the reverse complement.
TATCATAAAAAATTATCACTACCGAACCTCCTTAAAGCAAAGACGCTTTTATAATAGTCGTTTCTACATTTTAAGTCACTGTAGTAACGAGCTAATAATAGGCGAATACTCATTAACTTTCTTGGCACGACGTGTTTTCGTTCACTGAAAAATCATAAGTACCGATAATCTACGATTTCGGAGGGAACGATAAGAAATACATGTCCCTACTACACTTGGCCGCGCAGGCCTATCGTACGCATGTATTTCCATCCACGCATTTAGCAACAGTAAGTACATGACTTAATTTTTACAATGAAAATAATTCCTAGTAAAAATAGTTTCAGAGCACAATGTAGATAAAAGCTTTCTTTTTCGAACATACTAAATTTTGACGTATCTTTTAGGTTTTCTTAAACAAAACCTGCACACAATATGTTTCGAAATCGTATAACCTTCAAACAAAGCTTGACAAGAAAGAAAATTTTTCTATAAAAAATGATACTCAATTACAGATTGTGGAAATCCTTNAATTTTGACGTATCTTTTAGGTTTTCTTAAACAAAACCTGCACACAATATGTTTCGAAATCGTATAACCTTCAAACAAAGCTTGACAAGAAAGAAAATTTTTCTATAAAAAATGATACTCAATTACAGATTGTGGAAATCCTTAAGGACGCCCATTACACATAGTGTTGTCTCATGGATTTTGTTTATACTTCAACTTAATATTCTGAATAACCTGAAAATATGAAATATAAAACTGGGGATCATCTAATTGCACTGTTGTGAGGTATTTAGTAACGAAAAAGTCTGAATTAAATATGCATCCTTATGAAAGGATCACAAAATTACGTTTACAGGTTAATGGGTCTATATAGTATGCTTCACAATTTTTTTTGTATTATCATAAAAAATTTAAAGAACTTTATGTACCATTTTCTAGAAGTTTGACTGTTCTCTTTTCATAACAAACAAATAATAAAAGCCGAATAATAAGTTGGCAAGCATTGCAGCGTTGTACAAGGAACGAAATTCAAAAATGTATCAACTTGATTGTAATAAACGAGAGGTAATGAGAGTTTATAATTTTTAAAACAATTTACATGCCATATTTTTGGTACGTATTTACATCGACATTCGAGCGTCAGACGTTAAAATCTTATGAGTTTCCTTATGTTCGTGCACCTCTCACTTCTCTACAATAGCACCTACTGCCGCATCAATATCCTTAATCAATGGTTAAGTAAGATCAATGTCTAGTTTTGGATTAAAAATGAGCCTGTAGAATCTACAGTGAAATAAAAGCTCATTAAAATTTAAGTTGACAAATGTCATACATCATTTAAATTCGTATTGAAAAGTAGCTGATTAAAAGATTTTTTTCCTACTTTTGTAGTAATACGTAAAATCTTAAAAAAAAAGAAAAGTTTACCATGCTCTTAAATTAATAATGTTCCTGCTATTGCATTATACAAGTGAAAAAATTTCTTGAAATCATGTGTTTGTAGAACCCATATCTCAAGTAGCCGTACTTTGTACTTGAACATAAATCCATGAAATATTTACACTGAAGATTAGCTAAAATTGTAGACAGAAAAACTTCCCTTCCAATATTTTAATTACTGATTATACGGTTTAAGCTCATATTTTGTATTATTTTCAAAGTCAGTCTACAAGATATTTTTGTGATTTAGCACATTTATTAACAGGAACTATTTTCCTTAAAAGGATTAACTTACATACACTTTCTATTGATAAATTTGTGAATATAAATACATGCGCACGATAGGCCTGTGTGGCCAAGTGTAGTAGGGACATGTATTTCTTATCGTTCCCTCCGAAATCGTAGATTATCGGTACTTATGATTTTTCAGTGAACGAAAACACGTTGAGTCAAGAAAGTTAATGAGTGTTCGCCTATTATTAGCTCGGTACTACAGTGACTTAAAATGTAGAAACGACCATTATAAAAGCGTCTTTGCTTTAAGGAGGTTCGGTAGTGATAATTTTTTATGATGAAAGTTTTTGAAATTTCGATATGTCGTTTGGGATAATAGAATCAAAATACAGCTAAATTTTTTAAGGGTTTAACCACACCGTTTTCAAGATATATTGACCTGAAAAAACAATATTTTAACATGTAGGCTTATGGAGAAATCACTTAAATTTTACATAAAAAAAAAACGGCTAAATGAACTTGCTTTTTTTTTTTAAATGAAAGAATATTGTCAAAATAATATTTTGTCAAAGTTTGAGAGAGCCCTACCACAAATTTCTATTAAAAAACAGCAAAAAA
>NW_019379880.1:128266-160544 GCF_000648655.2 Copidosoma floridanum | reverse complement strand
CCGTATACCCTTTTCCCGCTTCTTCATCTGGTGATGTTGTTCGAGCAGATGCGGTGTGCACTTTTAAGGATGTTTTGCACTGTGGCTCGGGATGACTATTTAGTCGTGACTGTGTCCAATTGCTCAGAGTGCCCCGTTTGTCTTTCATTCCTTTCGATAATTATGTACGCCACTTTATGTACCAGATGTAGTAAATGTTCTTTGCTTTATTGTTTTTGGGCATTTACTCATTAGTTTGATCACTAAATTGAAAAACTTTTTAACCACAACAGCGATTTTTTTTAACAGATGTTTGGGTGATTTACCTCATGGAATGATTAATATTAAGTTTGATGGACTTTATTGATTCTACAAGGTAAAAAATAACAAATTAGACTTTAATGGCGATAAATACTATTTTGAAAATAAGTAAATGCAATTAGAGGTACACAAATATCGTCTTGACTATTTTTGTAAAATAAGACAGCTTTATAATTAAATACCCAAAAAGGTTTTTTTTTTTCTATTTATTTGTACATATAACATTTTTGTATAAAAAAAATGACGGTTGTTTTTACTAACAATCATCAAATATTGCAGCCCTATAGTTAAAGGCACATACAGATTGTTCTTACTGTATGTGTTTATTAATAATAGATTCACACAATTGAAGATATCCAAGTAGTGTCCTTCATATTTATCACTATTAAAACAGTTTCATAATTAAAGATACATAAGGATTGAACAACTATACACTATAAACTACAAATCTTCATAGTTAAATATACACTATATTGTTTCCACTGTTTATTTGTAAGTACGGCAGCATTATATAAAAATGTGCGTAAAGTTAATTATAACGATACGTTTTTATAAATGAGGTATTTTTACAATGAAAAATCCAAAAGTATTATCTTTACTTTTCATATACAAATAGGACTTTCTTTTTATCAAAGGCACGTAAATATTGTCTTTGCTTTTATTCTAATTAATTGTAAGTAGGACAGCCTTACTAACGAAGACTCGGTACGAATGTTTTGTATACCGTTTATTAATGAACTGGACATGCTTATAGTCTCCATATCGATAAACGGTTTTCCGGGATCTTGCAAGAAGTAATTGACGTGTCTAAGCTGGCATCAGCAACAACTTAAAATCGTGTTTTTTTTCTAGCCAGTTAACGTCGGAATTTTTCGTTCCCTATACGCGTACACCTCGTTGTTGTGGTTACCGATGACTTTCTTCTCGTACAAACGCTAATGATGAGTGACGCGACACGTTTGTGTTCCTTAACACTCATACTCGTAATCGGTGGCGATTCACAGTACCGTAGAGAGTGATTGTGCGTACATGTCGAGTTTACGCTTTCAATAAGCTGATGACGCTCCAACGTGCACTTTTGTTGATGGATCGGTGGTAATTTTGTTTACCTTCGCCGTTCAATTTGCGAGCTGTAGCCATTTATTGTGAGCATTAAAATTCAAATCACCTGGCTAGTGGTTTAATGATGATGTGCCATTTCAAAGATGAGCAAGTGCACCGAAAGAAACATGAAAGTATTGGACCCCAAACTTTGTGATGGTAAACATACTCAGCAGCATTTAACTCATCTATTTTATATACCTATTTCGTGACATGGGAGTAAGCAGTTGTATCGTGAGACGAAGAGTATGAACGTAGTTTTAAAGATATACAAAAACTAAGTATTAGTTATCAAAAAATAGTATAGAATGTTTTAAACTGTCATCTTGTCTTGGTGTGCGATTTTCTTCTCTTCTACTCTTGACAAATATCAGATGCACGACCTTTTCCGATGGCGTCTTTCTTTGACATAAAAATGGATATTCTATGGTAAAATTAGTAAAAAAGAAGAAAGTACTGTAAACAAATGACACGTAAATCAATAATTACCATTCAAAGGAATTGAGGGACTAGTCTTTTTTTTGGTGTTTAGAGCAGTATAGTAGGTATATGACTCATGTTATTTTCTTCTCAAGTACCTATTCATGTAGAATATGAACGTTTTCGTAGCACAAATTACAACTTTAATTTTCTTTCTGGTCTTTTCACTGTGACTTAGTCGCCCCAACGGCGCGGGAGTAATGAGAATGTGTAAAATTACATTCGAATATTATTCGATTTTATGGAGGAGCCGTAACTAGTCCTTTCCCATTTTTTGCTTGAATGTTTTATTATTTTTCAAACGAGCTACTACGGCTATTGTTCTCTCTTTTTTTTTTTTTTTTTTTTACAAACCAACTGGTGCGTTCATGCATAGAAGTTAGTATTAATTTTACGGAACTTGTGACGACTGGATGATTTTGCAGCACTAAATTTTATTATTAAGAGAAAAAAATGTAGCCGAACAATTCGTATCGTAATTATTTGGTTTGCTGTTTTTATTAAAGACAGCGATAAATCAAGATGGAAAGCAAGTAGAAGAGCTGGGGACCACGTAAATACAAATAATAGATCCCGGTACGTATACTATAAAAATACTGCAGAGGTACTTGCTTGAAAAAATATTCAACGTTTTCCATTTTTTTTCCTTCATCTTGAAATACATCATTTAATTTCTCGCAGCACAAAAACCGTAAAGACATTATTTCTTATGAGTAATTAGAACTTTCATGCAACAAAAAAAAAAGAAATATGAATAACTCGTCTTAATTAATGAATGTTTAGCATGCAGTTGAACACCATAGAATGCACTGTTACCCTTGCCCATCTTCTTTATATTTAGTCGTTAGGCATTCGCGTCTTGTTTTAATTCAATGCAACTCATAATGGCCCCTTTTGCTCGTTGAACAAGACAAAAACATACTGTCTATCCTACACAATGTGACGACTACACGAACCTAGTTTCTAAAAAGGATGAGTCTCTTTTTTATGCTACAAGCACAAGAATCAATTATGATGTACTTCATTATTCTGTTAAATAATTCATATCAACAACAACGGTATTTTTCTAATGGTGATAGCGACCAAACACATGTGTGAATCCAAAATCGAAGATAATATTAGATTTTCTTTTGAAGATAACTTGTTTAATAAACACACTACCTCAACATTCAACAAAGGTATTCCTACACTTGGTCAGACTAGATATTGCAGTAAATTATCCATTTGAAATTTGTTTTATGAATATTTCCCTACAATTTTCATTCGCACAATTAAATATCTTTAAAGCCTCACGCGGATGTTCTAGCCAAGCGCGAAGCTTAATAGAGCGGCCACTTCTGTTCGTTGCTTGTTAAGAATTTTTGATCATTAGAAATGAGTAAAATGGTGGCTAATAATGAAAAGAGCACACGTTAACTATAGTTTTTTTTTGTGATCACAAGTTTAATCTTGAGGAGGTAACTTCGTTCATGAGTTTTTTTAGGGAGTTTGTTTATGTAAAGTTATGTGGCCCTATGAACATGTGAGTAGTTTCGATATTTATATGAAATTAGTGAATAGACTAAATTATTATAAAATACTTCTTTAATTTATCTATTGTAGCTTAAATAATGCTGAAATTAATTATCAACAAATAAAGTTGACACTTCGAACCAATAACTATCCAGTTGGTTTAATTTAATGAAATAAATTTGAATAGTCTTTAAACTACTCTAATATATAATCCTTAATTAAAATAAGTTGAATTTAATTTCAGAATTTATAATTAACGACATTGAAATATGCTACTGGCAAGCTTACAATAATTTTTGTAATATCAAATTTTTGTTGTCGAATTTAAAATTTAAAATCAAAGTTTAATTTACTTGGTCCTTGTGAAAATGATACCGACAAATCATTTTTTTGCATCAAAAGGGCAGCACGACTTTTTCCACTGAAAATTTCTCTCCATACGATCAACTGTAAATTTTTTTTGTGTTTGAATCTGGGTGATGATGATAAAAACAACAGTAATAATAGTAATTGCAACAACGATTACCTTGTACGTCTTAGCAATCAATATAGCATTTTCTAAATCATTAAAATTTCTCACATAAATTAAACACACCATAATAAAGTTTCGAAAAAACAATGTACAAAAAAATACCTTAATGACTGAGAGCCGTGCCCTTTTAAAGTGACCAAAGTGCATCCTCTTTGTAACGAAGGCTAAAGCACACCTCTTCCACTTCCTGGCATGTATACTTAACAGAAAAAAAAAAAAATTCAGCCCGTGCACGCATTTTAAAATCGCAACAAGGTAGAGGAGAAAAGCCAGCCAGCATACGTATAAGCATGAGCACACGTATATACCGCATGCAAAGTAACTTTACAAAGGCTGGCGAGAAGATGTATAAAAAAAAAAAAAAAAAAAAATGGAACGATAAAAAAAAAGAAAAATAAGCAACTTATACCAGCCGAGCATCAACTCGGCGGTCAAAGGTTGGAAAGTGGGGCTTCGCATAATTACGGCAATAACACACTTCTCACTCTGCCTCGGTTTCCAGCGTGTGCACGTAGGTATATACACAGGTCTAGCATTATCGGCTTAGCGTAGCCGTCGCCGGGGTGGAAGAGAAAAATTTTAAAATTCATGAGGCCGTGCGTAAGGTCTGGCGCGCGGCTCAAGCCGCGAAACAATTTATAACCTCCGCACGCAAATACTTTGAGATGTATACGTGTAGTCCTCTCGTGTACATCCTCTGCCTCGGATCTTTCCTCTCGTGGTAACAATATAACTTTGCATTTGCTAGATGCCTCGATAGTATAGGTACACCGTTTCCACCGCATGAATATTCGCGCTTTGGATCCACAATTTTTATCTTCTTCGACTTGGTGGCTGCCAATTATGAATTACGTTTATGATTGTTAATAAATAATGAAGATGGTTGAGGTAATTGTTTTAAACAAAATTTAACATTCTCGCGACTTTGTTGAATCTTTGAGTGTATAATCCTGAAGGTACCTTTTAGTAAATTACCAACGATATTTGTGTCTAAAGTTTGGTTTTTTGGTAGGGAAAGTAAAGAGTTAATGGTTCCCTAAAGCATCACAATTTTTTACCTTTATTACAGTGTAAATGAACCCAAGTGATTTCAGTGACTATTAAAAAACAAACAGTGGTCGCGCTTTGATCTAAGATAAATCTTTTTTTTAGTGATTTTTAGAAAAGTCAATGTATACGCCAGCAAGTACCTTAAGGCTACACACAAAGAGGTGATAAATTAGATTAAATGACTTAACCTGGTTCTGCTGCTAATACACTTTCAATAAATTTACGCGCTCGCTAAAAATTGCAAATTTGCATGGAATATAAAAAGAAAGCGATTTTTCCAATTTTTCCTCCATGCCATTGTCGGAAATACTTTTCTTTAAGATCGCTAGAGGCATATTTCAATCTGAATGAATACTTGTGTGACTCAAAGTAATATTACTTTATATTTCCGTGAAAAAAGTACTTGCATCTGGTCTGCACACGCAATCCGGGAAAAAAGTTTCTACTCTAACGCAATAAATAGAAAAAAAAATTTTTTTTTCGACGCTAGGTTTATGAGTAATGTACGAGCTCGCGATTTCCCGCCGAGAGATTTACATGCTGATGGAAGAGGTATTCGCTGATGCATAATTATTGTAAGAGCGGAGTGTGTATTGAGCTACGGCTGCACAACAACGAGGTTCATCGCGGATTCTTGGTTTGCATATTAGAGATTTTTTGGGGGAAAGCTATAAATAGGGGAGCCGAGAAGGCAGATGCCGCTTTCGATTGTTGCTGATCTGTTGATTACAAGAGGATATTGAAATTATCGTTAGTCAAGTAAAAAAGGACTACGAAGTATATTTTATTTTTTTTAGATTTAAAGTTTTTTCGTTAGTTTATTCATTGAGCCACTCTTTAGCCTGTGTGTCTATTTTTATTTACCTTAGACAATGTTTTAAATGATTAGTAGCTATAGAAATTCTTCATTAATAAACATAAATCATAGCCAAACAATATTATATCAGGAATCTCAGGAAATTCGTAAAATCATAGAACCGTTTTGACATTACAATATTTAACATGGAAATTTTAGTTTTATTGGTAGGCAGAAAATATGTGTTTTCATTCCAAAGAGTATGGAGTAAATGGATTTATTTCACAGGTTTTACTGCGCTTTTCCAGTTTTAATTACAACTAGAATGAAAAATAACATTTATAGTGTGATCTAGTTATTCATGAGCTCAAACGGTTATACAATAAACATTAATCAAACTGATCATTGTAAGCAAAAATTTTTGCATTTGTCAAGCAATCAAATTATCGTGAAATCAGTTTGAAATCATGAAAAATTTTGTAAAATTTTGAAATCATGTGGAATCCTTACTCTAAAGGTAATAGCTACTCGAGTATACGGATCAACCGATTAAGCACTTTAAAATTAAGAAACAAAGCTGTAATGTTCGTATGCACTCAATGTAAATTTTCCAGACACAGAAGTATTGATGCATAAATATTTTCCAGTATTGTAGTATGAGTTCGAATTTTAACATTTAACAATCAGATCCGAAGAAATAATCAATAATTGTGATTCTACGTATATGTACAAATGTCCCATGTATAAGTAAACAACAAAAAAACTACTTGAAATATGATGGCTACTCATTCTCATGTAATCAATGCTCATCGATATCTTTTGTAAATCAGACTCGGACTTATTCCACGTACCTTTCTCCAGCTTTCATCCCCTTTTTTCCTTCTTCTGGCTTTGTAATCGCATCAGCCGCGGATGATTAAAATGCTCTTTAATTGCACCAGGGCAGCGCGGCGATCGCGGAAGTCCCTGATCGCTTTTTAATGAACACTTTCGCCGCCCGTCGCAGCATTCGGTCGGAATCGCTTTTAAAATAGGTATACTTATTTTCGTGCGAGTCAACGCGGTGACTGTACCCCAAGCTTTGTTCTTCCACGAGAAATCTCAAGAATTTCACCGACCACTTAGGTGACTTTACTCTACTTTTACCCCCTTTTTGCGACGTTTAACTGGCACTCGAGTAACCAGTCCTGCATGTGTATACAGTCTGGACGACATTTTACGAGCCGTCTTTTGTCAAACCCACGCACGAGGATTTTCTTCTTTTTTTTCTCTCTCGATTATTTCTTGTTTTTCTTCATTTTCACTTGTTTACTTTGATGCTTTCAACTGTCTACTCTACAGTGTCTTTTATTGCGAAAATCTGCTCTTGGCAGGATAGTTCGCAGCTAAGATTTACTTTCAGTAGAGATAATTCCTTGTTTATTGATACTTACAACTTCAAGTAATGTGGTGATACAATTTTTTAATAATCTTTTCTCGCACTAGAAGTATTTTTATTTATATGACAAACTTGTACAAGTGTCATAGTTAAATAGGAAATAGCCAAGTCAGTCTTCTTCGGAGTGATTAATTTGATTGAATATAATTTTTACTATTTATTTAATTTCAATGACAGAGGCAAACGCTGATAGTCCCTTCATTTGCTACATCTTCTTGTCTATACTTGTTTTCTCCGAGATGTGCTCTTGAAAGTCTCAATAAAAACTTTTGCAGTCTGAGGAAGCTGTCGGGAGACCCCAAAGTCATCAAAAGTTATAGGTAACTTAAAAGTCCTCCAGTAGAGATTCAATGCTTTTTGTAAACTCATAGAGACTCTTCATAATTTTGGAATTTAATGGTTAAACTCAAGCCCGTAATTCCAGAGTTTCTTGATCTCTCTCTTGCACCTCGAATCTGGAATAAGATTGGAAGAAATTGTGAAAAACCAAGGTGGACTAAACAAAAATAAGTTTGCTAGTAATTGATGAAACTTTTTACTCGTCATTATTTTAAATTCACCGTTGTTTTTAGCTTCTGGTTGCTCTTAAACGAATTCTTCATTTGCCTCAAGATATTTCTCAAATATCAATTTTAACATCTTATACAACCAGGGCAACGTATTACGTGCATTATTCTTACGTATATGGTACTCCTACGCACGAAACATTAATAGAATTACTGCAAAGACTTTCCTCGATGAATAAAGATGTGTGTGCACATTGATTAAATCTCAGTGCTTACTTCCTTCATCCTCGTGTATTTTTCTCTCACCTCGTAATATTAATTATTACCACCCGTATTTTCAATACTGCATGAAATCCGTAGGTTCATAAAAATGTGCTGGGAATAGCAAGGGTACGCATTTCCATTGCCATTCTTACAACGGTATTCACTTGAGCATTTGAAATATGTCAGCTCTCACGGCTACTTAGGCGCTACCTTTTTCGTTTGCAAGTCGAGGCAAGAGAAAACGGAGGCAGTGTCTACTTGTTCCGTTAGTTGTTTAAAGTATTGTCAAATGCACTAGTTCCAAGTATAATGTAATGAGGTTGATGTTTTTTTTCTATCAAAATTAGTTTCTATCGTTAATTCACAATATTAAAGACCAATTCAAGTATACAAGGCAACCCTGTACCCAAAATTATATATTGTGCGAATTTCATGATAAAAATACTTTGATCATTTAGTACAATTTGTGTGAAAAAATATTTTTTTAAATTTCGTGTATCATTGACCTACCTACAATTTTTGTAATTCATGGGCTTACGCAAAATTTTTACCATCAAACTAATGGTTACGTGAACCTTCCCGTATTCCACTACGAATGAAAAGTATCTCATTATAAGCAATTATTGAATAACAGAATGGTTACACGGAAAAAAAATTACACTTCCGCTCTGAAGCAGTGAACTGATTTCAAATGTAATTACTCTTTTTATCTGCTACTCGTAAAAAATTGTATTCCTCGGTTCCACCGAAAATCAAAACAAATTAAAATAATTTTACAAGTACAAAAAAACCTTGCCTTGAGTGACCCGAAGCCAAACGCGAGGTATTTTTTTTTCAAAGCAACGCGAGCATGTGCGTTAACAAACTTGTTGTCAGAGGCATGTATGGGACTAAAGGTGAACCGCAAATTAATAATAAAAAAACAGAGGCAGGAGGGGCAGAGCGTTCAATCGTAAAAGTACAGTAAGAGATTGCAGGTCGACGGTGCCGAGCTCTGTGTACATGAAAACCGCGACGCACCGATAATGAGAAAATCTGCATGTGCGCGTGACCGCGGAATCTTTTTTGCGGTGTTATACTGGGAAATGGGGGAAGTGTACTATGTTTTTCGTTGAAAATTTCGTGACTGGACTTTTGCGATGTGGTAGTCTTTTTTTAAATTTAATTGTTTACTCCACTGTGTCGCTATAATCTGAAATATATATGCCACTTTAACTACAAAAATTAAACAGATTTATTTTTATTATGCATTTAAAACTGAATTTTACATTTTCCTCATACCCAATACTATACGTTACAATTTTATAAGCCTCAAATTTTCCTTTATTGCCCAAAAATAAAGAAAAAAAACTTGAACAGACTACAAAACATCACCACTCCCTTAATCAAAATCCATGCTCCGTGAAAATATGAACGTTTTAACTATATTTTCTTACTCCAAGGTGATATATAACCACAGAAAGCTCTAGCACTAACGATTTAACGGAACCAAGAACTTACTCACTACCTCGCGCTTGTGGTCCTCTATAGTTCTGATGTGAAAAAACGATTCCAACTTTCCAAGCTGAAAATTCGCCTCTTCTCATCCCATAAAACAACAACAACCCTATGTAGGAAAGAAAAAAAAAAGAGTTCCTTAGCCACATAATTACATCCCAAGCAAACCATAAAACCGCAAAGACAACAACGGAACGCAATGCGAAAAGCAACAAAAATCTCGCAGTAAGCGAGAGAATAAATGGGTGTACAACTGCGCGGGAAAGGACGATCGAATGGAAATAGTGGCGGGGGGAGCCATAAAGGCTCATTGTTTTCTATACCTACAGCGAAGTAAGTACATGCATGTACGAACAATATATAACACGTATAACATCATTGACGCCCACTCCGCGGCTCTCTCACGCACTGTACCGTTACCTCGTCACGCCGCCGAGATAAACATCGCAACGGAAATGAGCTTGTGTGGGTATGTGTGTGTGTGTGTGTGTTTGTGTACCTGATGTGCGAGTTTGCACTACGTTATGTTATACGTGACGTGCTGATGCCACCACCATTGCCACTTGGTCGTCTAAAGTAATCGACCCGGCGTGTATTCGACTTGTTCGGCGCTCTTTTGTTGATATTTTGCGAGCGCATGAGAGTAAAGTTAACAATAGTTTTTTCATAAACTTCTTTCATCTAATTTGCGTAGAGGATAATCATCGTTAACGTAAAAGCACCAGTACGTGAACACTTCCTAAAATTGCACCAGTAGATTGAACAGCTTGAATAAACTATTTTCAATTTAAGTGGATAAAGAAAATTTTTTTCTGATATTCTTCGATTGTTCTTTAGATAAAACAAAATTTATATTTCAGTAAGTCTGTAGGATATATTCAACGAGAAAAAAATTATTTATTCGTACAACTTGTATGAGGTAGCTTGTGAGACTGTTCAGGTACTGGTACCATTAGGTTTTACCTATGACCAGTACTCGAACACATAAAAACTATTTAAAGGAAAAAGTATAAACTTACTGGCGCAATGACTGTTTTGTTGTTATGCAAATCAGAAATTCAATAAAAATGAGAAAACAAAGACTTTATAAAAAAAGTGTTCACGTACTGGTGCTTTTACCTTAGTGGGCTTTGAAAGCCTTTTAATGAAAAGATATGAGATTTTGGAAAAAAAGTTTTTTCTTTTATTGGCTGTTATTTTTCGATGCTTGGTATTGATATTGTAACGAAGATGATTTAACTATTGCTAATGGAGTGATGTCACCGTTGAAAAATATCATTTGAAATATTATTTAAACAATTTTTTTTTTTTTTGAAACATCATAGAGAGTCATAAATGACAAAAAGTTTGCTATCTACAAACTCTTATCACTAGTCAGTGGCAATACATGAGTACATTGCTACATAATATAAAGAGTTACGGATATACATGATAGTTTGGCTTTTTGAATAGATATTGCATACTAGTGAAATATTTTCAGCAATTTAAAGGTAAAAAAATATAATTAGACAAATTTAACAAAGAAAAAACCATTCTACGTTCGAAGTTTCCACGGTTTCAATAGAGATTTCGATAGAATTCGATTGCTGTGCTATTTGAAAAATTACTTTGAACTGAAAATAGAAACAGGGAGTCGAAAATACGTTAATTACTAACATTAATGCTAAATTGGAGGCTTATGTGAGCAAAAGGAGAAATATCGAAATAGCGATGCAAAAGAAACATACATAATATATATCAGAATTGTACGTATTAGGGACACAAAGATATATTGGGAGACGGAGATGATCAGACATGAAGGTTCAATTAACAGCCAAACTTGATGTTTCAAATAGAGACGGAGAAGTTAAAAAAAAAATAAAAAGTAAGTATAGAATGAAATGGCTGAAAATAAAATTACAAAGTAATCGATGTTTATTTTTATCTTGTAGATACATGTGTAATAAAAATGCAGATAAACAAAGACAATTGTGTAAAAAACAAAGAAGCCAGTTTATATAATGAAGGAACTATAATGATAAAATCAGCTACATAAAGGTAGAATCATAAGAGTTTGGAGACAAAAATTTACAGATAGAAACGAGACAAGCAAAACGATTTAAACTTAGGGGTATCTATGCTAAACAGTTTGTAAAATTTATAAATACAAGGATACAGAAAAAGAAATAAAAAATCAGAAACTTGAGGATGAATGAATTAAGAAAAGATAGACAACCACGTAAAGACATACATATAAAGATAAAATAGTGCAGCCATAGAGAAGCAGAGTAATAAATTAGAAAAAAATGGTACACAAAGATTAGTTCTAAGCAAACAAAGTTGAAAAAATAAATCAATAAAATATACTATTATGAACATATAAAATTTTAACACGAGTTGCTATGTTTCTCGAAAGTTTATAAACATCTGCAGGTCTAATACCAAAAAACATACTTGCTACAGCTGATTGTTTTGACAGAGACTCACATAAATGTCCTAAATAATTTTTATTTGATATGATAATAATCAGCACAATTTTCGAACACATTCGCAGAAAAGTAAGGTAACAATGGACGTCGTCTACAACATTTTGTGATCCCATCAAGAACTCGTAAAAATTCTGTTCCACTTTTTCTTACATCCAAACAAATAAAAATTCCGCCTTCAGGACGCGCGAGCGGATACATTCAGGATGTGAAGAAAGTGTAAAGGAAAAAACAAAGGTTTTCTTCGCAAAATGCATAAATTCGACCAAAGATAACACTTGGTTCACACAATCTCGTATGTCAACATAGACATTTGCTGCGTAACCTGTAATTAAATCGTACACCATACCTTGCCCGAGTCGTGATCTCTTACGTGTTTGCAGACTAGCAATTATCGAGGAAACAAAAGAAAAGAAAAAGCTCTTTTCTCTCGTCAAACGCCAAAATCTAGAATTAACGACACGCGTTATCGGAATTTACAAGAATATTCTCGCAAATTGACTGTTATGCCTTAAAAATAACTAGCTATGCTTTTACCTTCGTTGTGATTATTAATCGTATCTCGCGTATCTACGTGCAGCAGAGTATTAAATTATAAAGTGGGAAATTGATGCAGTGGTCAAGCCGGTTTGCATGGATATGTACTTTGGAAGTGATTTACGGCATCAAGTCTGTTGGCAGGATGATACTGTTTGATGTTCCTCATTTTTGGTAGCCTACGAGTGTTTTGTATTGTAATAAGAAGTAAAAAATTTAAAAAAAACAAGCAGCTTAATTTATCCAACAACTGCGTTTTTTACGTAAATAAGGCACGACTGATATGAGGGAGTATATTAATGTTATTATTGTAACACGGTATCAAATGTTGGTACTTTTCAGTTCAGCGGTAGGTAGAAAAAAATTAAAAAATTCCGCGCAACGAAGAAAAGAAAGCCTCAGAACACAATGAAATGATAAACGAGAAAGTTAATTTGGGGACAACGATAATTTGGTCATTTTTCGGTATTTTTTAAGTTTTAGAGCGCCAATTTTATATCATAACTTAATGTGTTAACTATAGAAAACTTGTATTTTGACAAGATCTACAATTTCTACGTGTACTTCATCA
This sequence comes from Copidosoma floridanum, assembly GCF_000648655.2. The sequence continues at coordinate 147,495 of NW_019379880.1, read as the reverse complement.
GCTAAAATACAAAACAAAAAATTTGGATAGGGGAAAACGACTTTTCATTCATTTTACGAGCACTTTTTGGCTGATAGAACGTGTGGGTTACATCCTAGGTAAAAATGTTTTTCACAAAAAAGTTGTATTTAAACGAGATCTACAATTTTTATGTTGAACCTTCTACTTAATCCAAACTATAAAACAATCAAGTTACATGGGGAGAAACTACATTTTTGCGATTTTTGAGTACTTAGGAGCTCATAGAACGTTGGGGTTACAGCCTGGCTGAAAATGTTCAATACAAAAAAGTTGTGATTCAATCACATCTGCAACTTTGTCAACCTCGAAAATTTTACGTAACAAAGTTTTAGTCAAAAAAATTTTTTATTTTTTTTTTATTTATTATTTTACTGAAACGACTACCTTAAAATGATTGCCATTTTTTTCTAAAACAGGAAACCTTACCAATTTCAAACCGTCACATAAGACATAATAACGAATCCCTCTGTCAAATTTTAACGCAATCCGATAAAAATTGCAAGAGTTAGTCAAAAAACTTGACCATGTATGTAATATGTCCATACATACATACACTCCCAACGCTGAGGTCCGCGATCGCAATTTGTTTTTCACCAAAATTCTTTTTACCCAAAATCAATAAGTTTCAAGGGTACTTACACTTTTTGCTATGACAAAACTATAAGGCACTCCTGAGTATCGATCGTGCCTAAAAACAGCTTATACAAAAATAAGCAACGGAATAGTCATTTCTATACCATTATCTATGCACCAATGGTAACTATAATTTTTTAATCAAATTTTTACCATAGCCAACAATGCTGGATACAAATTAAATATTTCTTCGCTCAAATCTCCTTTGTCCAAGTGCAAAGCTCACAAGCATACAACTACACTATAGTAACAGCCTTAAGCCAACTGTATCCGTTTAGTTGATAAATCAAGTTTGCTCTCGAGAAGATAACTCAAATAATACTCGAACAACCAGAACGCGCTTAATATGACTTTCACGACAATCTGTTTTTCTAACAATCGTCCAATATTTTGTTGTCTCTGTCACCCCTACATAACAGAGGTGTGCATATCCATTCGAATCAACATTTTCTCTGCTGTTAACGAGTTGACTTGTTGAATTTTCTGTTTCATTGTTCTAACGCGTTCAATCTAATAGTCAGTTATATATTTTCTCGACAAATGTTGTTAATCGTGATACATTTTACCCCCAAAATATCGTAAACCATTTTTTCATCGCAAAACTCCGAGAAAATACTATAAAATTTCAACAAATTTAATAAAGTTCAAAACAACTTTGTCGTTTCATGGATGTATCAAAAGGATGACCAAATATTGCAAAAAATTTAGATATCTTCAAAGCAGCGTGCAAAGTGTTGCTAATATTTTCACTCAGTTCTCTATGTTGGGTGTCAATGGCATTATCAACGGCTATTTTACATGATGCCGAATCGTGTGGGTATATAAATAAATATAGTGCTTTTAGTTTCTCCGGTAGGAATGTTACACGATGGAAGTGAAAAATGCAGCAACAACGAATTTGCAAACGCTTGACTTATCATACATGCACATGCAATTTATAAACCACGATTTTTCCCCGCTGCTAAAGACGCAAAAGCACGAAAGTAATACAGACTTTCGTTAAAAGCACAAATACGTGCCTTTGGTGGATGTACTAAATGATCGTTTTGTTAATTAAAATCGTGGCCACGCGTAATGTACAAGCACTAGTTTTACGACGCGCGTGGAAAGCGATTCTGGCCGCGGTTGCAAATCACAGTAGCGTCAGCCCGATTTTTCAAGCGGTGACGCGAAATTGATAAATAGCCTCGCGCCGTCGGCTTAATTGGCCTCGGGTAAAACACCTCGGGCTGCCCGTGAACGTGTGCATGTACTCTCTTGAGCGGCAACAGCACGAGACGCTCGTTACTTTTCGTCCGCTCGTTTTGCACTGTAAAAAAAAGCTTTATTGCCGTGAAAATTTTTAATGGCCGCGATTTTTCGCTCATTCCACGCTCAGAGGTTTCAGTGCTTGTAGCTTTTTGTGTTTCAATCCTATTCTTCGTGTGGCCTATACCAAAAGTTTTTTGTTATTTGAACATGGTTATTTCTTGTAGCGTCTTGGAAGGATGAAACTTGGATTTTGCGATTCTAAGTTTTTCAGTAATATAATTCCACTTTGTTTATGTTACCGAGTTGGTTGCAGAACATAAATGACGTGTGAGAAAACTCAAGTTGAAAGGCAGAAGAGATTTTATTAGCTAAACGAATTTAACTGATACCTTGAGAGATGTCTCGTACTCAACAATGGATAAAAGGACCTTTTCATGACATGTGTCCTTACACTGGTGACATCCCATGATTTGGGTCGTTTATTATGTATACTGACATTATTGCTTGTCATCGTAATTAAATCACAGGTAGTGTTGGAGTGCCGTAATTGTATTTTAACAAAAGATCAGCGTCAAAGGGTGGATTGTTGGAAAATATTGTTTATCTGAAAAATTTTCAGAGAAAGTCAAAATTACTGAAAGATGCGAGCAGTTAAAGGCAAAAAAACCGTCATCAAAAGTTCCTTGTTCACTTTGGCGAATTGAAATACATAGAAAAATCAATAAACAACAAACCCGTTTACCAATGAGCTAAAGCGCCGGGAGAATCGGTATCTATACTCATAGTTAGCGCATAAATTTCCTACGATCTCTCAACAACGCTTCTCCCCGTTTCCCATAATTTTGCCCATTTCTCAAGTAACGCACGTTCAACTCTTCTATGATGAGCCAGTAACATTGAACAAGGTAGTATACGTGTTGTGCATGAAAAAGATGGCCTGCCTGCTATACTATCACCACTGCAGTCGATCCCTTAAACCAATTTTTTTTTTTTTTTTTTTTTCCTCTTTTTTTTCCAAGTGCAAAGAGAGAGGCTTCCTCGCTCTAATACGCCACGCAAACTGTAATTCTGTCGTGTACATGTGTACACGTGACCGCTGCCTCGGTCTTCTTCTTCTTCATCGCTAGTGTCATCTTCCACATCGTTCAGAACTTTATGAACGCTATTTGCTACTTTTTACAAAGTGTGTCACACTCATCTGGACATGAGTAATCGATTATTATCATTTGTCTTAGGCTATAGGTAATGACTCTTTCAAATACAAGTAGATACCATGAGTGCACGAAAAGAATCATCATCTGAAAAATCTAAACTACAGATTTATGTCGTGAATTTCCTACTTGTATGTCATTTCGATGATGATCATTTGACTATAGCTCAACCAAAATTACCTAGTTCGGGAATGTGGGAAAAAATGTTCATCTTTATTTTGCACTTATGGTGTACAAAACTTTACTATAAATAATCCGATACATCAGTCAAAGATCTATGTAGATTCACACGTATCTGTAGAAAAGGCAAAGAGAATTCCCAAATGTATATCGTCATATTTCCATTTTGTCACTCACAATGAATCACACGGCGCGCTACACCTAATTGACGATACGCTGTCACGAGAGAAAAGAACAGCAACAGGTTACAAGATCGTCGCAGCTGCTGCTGATAGGATGGCGGTGCAACCGAATCCTCGTAACATAATTAATTGTGATAACTTATTCCAGTTCGTGGGATCTGGACACTCTTCTTTGGCAATCAAAGCCAGCGTTTGGAGAGAGTTAGACGAGACTTTGTACGGAACGGCGACGTACTTAATATGATCCAAGAGGAAAAAACACGTCAATGGAAACGCGTTCGCGTAATAATAATGATCCACTGGGTGGAAGAGGTGCATCTTCTGTTATGATAAAAGGCCAGTGGCACGCAACATGATGCTTCTTGCGGTACATGTATTATCATCGCACGTGCGTACATACATCTCCTTCTGCCCGCGCGCATCACCGTAATTGCTTGTAATTACCCTTTAACGAGCGTTAGGAGCGTGCTTGTTATTGTGTGTTTGATGCTGCGAACTAGAAGCTGCTGCTTAAGGAGGATTTATATATGTATCGGTGCCTGGGTCCCAGGACTGCGAAAACATTATACTTATACGCGATAGAACGGAAATAGGTTGTTAGGTTAATGTGAGTATGCGAAAATTTTTTATTTTTTTTTTATTTTTAGGAATCATTTATTACCTGATCAGTCGATCTTTGGAGATTTACGAGAGTACCTTGACCATATACTCTGATGTGAATCCAAGCGTGTTATTCGTATTTCCGGATGTTTACCCAATGCACTGCATCGGTATTAACAAGCACTTAAATAGATCTATGATTAATTATCTTATCTGATCTATTACTGCAGAAAAAATCATTTGGAGAAGGCTTCTAGGTGTAAAGCATCTTTATGCAATTATATTATAAATCTACAATAAACGTAATGGGTACTAAACAGCCTTCAGGGGTTGTATACGAAAAAAAAATTTGGTTGAGCGTTGCACAACTTAGTTAGTTGGTCGATCCCACCATAAAATACGATGATCCAACCGTAAAATATAATTGCTGTAGCCAACTCATATTTGTTCAACTATGGATACAGTCAAAGCAATCACTCAACTATCATTAACTATTTTTCATAGCTAGGCTAACCAATTTTCTTCCCAGTAGAACTAGTGAAACACTAAACTTACTGACACCATTATCACTTTAGACGTGTTAATTCAATATACTCTGATTTTCAATGCATACATAGTTCATATTTGACACCATGTGCTTGTGTGTGTCTACGTATGTTCTGATATTTCCAAACAATTTTATTATGGCTTTAAGGATATTTATCAGGTACTCCAAGGAGACATAGCCAGGTAGTCCATATTGAATAAATGGAAAATAAAAAATTCAAGTGGTTAAAAACCCAATAGTACAAGTTGTCCTACCAAAGATTATAATCTACAAAATCCTATGGGTTCATAATATTCCCACTACATCAACCGATCAGCTTTCCGTGAAGGACTCGGATGTATAGCTCTCGGTAAGGCAACAATCGGTACGCCTATAAGGTAAAGTTGGCACATCCTGCCGTCAGGCGATTGTTCTTCAACCTCTGGCGCGTGGTTGCGAAAAAGTTTTTATCGAGAGGATGTGCCGCGTGTGTCGCGTTCCAAGTAGAGAGCCGACTCCCACGCAGCAGCTCGGCACGCTTTTGCGTGATAAATGCACGACTAGTTTTTTTCTCTCGGCTAAGAAACTACACAATGGGTTGTATATGGTCTGTTGTTAATGTATAGTCTTTATTTGGGAGCGGAGTAAAAAAAACAATTAGCGATAAATAAAAGAGAAAAAACGTGGTTCAACTGCATTACCACGCGTTTTGGCTGAAAATATGTATAACTGGTCAAGCTGTCTCATACCTACTGCTGTACTCTTCTTCGTGCATTTGCTTGTTCTGTCAAATTGATCTTTATCCCGACATGTCGCTCGAGCTCCACGACTGGCTTCGTTCTTCCGCTAAGGCTTCTTCGCGTCCGCATCCCCTTTCTCTCGTCCAGAACTCTGTACTTGAATGTAGTGCATCCCTTTTGCGAGTCAAAGTAAAGTGAAATAACTTTCAAATGAACAAACATACGTTGTACACGAAATTCACAGGGTTTTGCCATCAATATATTCTTTACTGTTGCTGTATGGAGTTAACATTTTCGTTTAATCGAATCTGGTTGAAGGAGTTTATTTTAAAGTTACACCATGTTGTTCAGCATCTAACGTAAAAGTAAAAAGTAAAAAAGAAACGAATTGTCAAAGTTTTTCATCAAAGACTGCGATATTTGATCCAAACTAATTGTACATCTACTGTGAAATCAAGTGTTTTAGAATTCAATACATTACATTCTGTCTCATGTTTTCAATACGCTATTGGCTGTCTAAAAACCTTTCAGAATCAGAGAAAAGTTTAGATATTAAAGTATTTAAAACGCTTTTTCGAATGATTTGATTATTTTTAAAAAAATTTTTCTTTTTTTTATTGTGATGCATCGTTTTTGCTGAAAAATTATTTGTATAAAATAAAATAGTATTGCAAAATTGATAAAATATCTGTGCCTAAGTATGAATGAATGAATGCTTTTTCAATTGAAAATCAATAAACTATTACAATAGTACGAAAAAAATTTACTAAGGTTCGTCTGTATTAATCGTATTGATTGATTTTCTATTTAAAACATTTTGCAAAGTATTGACAGTATCTTGAGTGTAACACTATACAAACGAGTGAGTGTAAGAAAAAAAAGGGTCGTATGAGTGAAACAAAGACAAATGCCCATACTCATTAAAGGTAACAGAAGAAGAGACCACTGCGCCGGCTTCGAACTCAATTTAATTAGTGGAGGTTCACAGATATCTTATTAGCATTGAGGCTCGCATTCGCGCAGTACCGAACTAGTGTAGCTCACGCCCTTTGGTGGTGCCCGTACCGATAGTCTTGCTTGCCGATGGCGTACTGATGCGCTGCTGCACCAATGCCATCTTAAATTTACGGAAACTAGTTTTTTTTTTTTCTTCTCAAGTTGTGACTTTGTTGCTGCTGAGTCGCGAGGATGGCTGAAATCATCGGTTAGTGCGCTCGATTCGACAGAGAAAATTTAAAAAAAATTGTGGCTTATTTGGAGAGAAAGTGAATCTGATGGTTTTGATTTTTATTCGTTTTCAGTGGGGATGGACTATGTTTGCACTAGTCAAAATTACAGTCAATATATTCCTTCTGATTTTAGAAAGGGTTCCTAGAAAAACCACATAGTAATCGATATAAGTCGTGAAAATAGTGATACCGTTCGGACGTGTATTACCGCACGTATGTTCCCTGTAAATGTAAAATTTGAAACGTGTGACCAAGTGCCGAGTATTTCTTATGCGTTTTACTTTTTTTTTTTTGCAAAACCCCACCACAGAAGGTAGAATTTATGAAACATCGCATTGTTCTGATGAGCTAAGTTAGTTTTCGAAAATCATATGCAATCAATACGATATCAATAGCTTTTTACAAGTGCTACGTAAGAAAAATACTGAAAATTTTTTCCAACACTTTGTGTGCGAAGAGCTTGATATATACCTTGATGTATACACTACGGTAACTACTTCGCATGCTGACCCTTGCTTCGCGCACTCGAGTTGAAAAATATCTTACTCGACCCTTGAAGTTTATGAAAAGTCCCACCTGTGTGTAAAACCATCAACTTTACGCACTTGTGACGTAAGATACTTTTTTAGCTCTTGGGTGTTTTGTTTCTGAATTAATAAATGTAAACGTGTGGCAGTAATATAAAAAATTTGAGTATGAATGGTACACAATACATCTAGAAAGGAAAAGTATACCATCTCTCAGACGCCTAAGGCGAGGGTGACTAGCATTCAATAAAAGATATCTTTATTTGCTCTTTGGTGTACGCAATACAATTTTGTATCCCCTGCAGTAAGAAAGAAGAATTTGTCTTACTTCTGCGTGGGAAGAAGTTTTCCAATTTTTACTAGGTAGGGTGAAGATACGCTTGAAAATTGCAATAGTAATCATTCGTTGAATTTTTTACCACGAAAATTACACAATATTAAAACTTATTCAATATACATGAAAATACACATAAATAGCTATACTCAGCGTGGAAAAAGATAAAAAAATGTTTTTTTTTGTACGCAACAATTACTGTCGCCCATCAATACATCTTTGCACAAGCGAATCGTCCAACATTTAGGTGTTTTTGTAATAATAATAATCCCATTTATTCCTTCCTTTCAAAAGCATAAAAAACTTAAAGTCAAATAATTCGGCGTAACAAAACCACACATACCAGACGTTTTCCCTCAAAGTACAAAAATCCAATAAAAAGACTCCGCGTACGAATGAAAAAAACAGAGCGTCTCGCTGCTTTTCCAGAAATGACCGGCGGCGGCACCAACATGGCGTACCGGGGCCTCAGCCAGCACGTGAACTTCGACACAGTGCCGGACCCCGAGGACCGTTTTTCCCTCGAGGAGCTCATCGGCGAGGGTACTTACGGCGAAGTGTACGCAGCGCGCGACAAAGAGTCCAATGGCCAGGTGGCCATTAAAATCCTCGAGAACGTGGCGGACAATATCGAGGAGATCGAGGAGGAGTTTCTCGTGCTGCGCGATCTGAGTGTACACCCCAATATACCGGCCTTCCACGGCATCTTCCTCAGGAGAGCCAAGCACGGACAGGAGGAAGACCAGCTTTGGTTTGTCATGGAGGTGAGGTCAAATGCCCACTTTCTCTTTCTTCCTGATCTTACCCGCACTTGTTTGCTAATCATAGTTTTTTTAATTCTCAACAAGTTGCAAGAAAACCGTAAAAAATTGTATTTCCTTGTTCCTTATAGTAATCGTTAAGTCAATGAAAATTACACCGAGTGTCTTTAAATTTTCCCGAGTGCCATTTACTTAATACGCGGAATCGTGGCAATTAGGAAAGAAACAAAAGAGTGCAGAGCGCTAACTCCAATTAAAACGCAATTCTTAGGAGCCAAATTATCTCCGCCGTGAAAAAGTGCCATTTTCCTATACCGATGTACCGATACAACGCGTCACGGCACAGAAAACCGTAAACACATTTGCTCGACGGAATCATATCAAACCCACGAATCTCACCCTTTTGCGCTCCGTTGCACACCTGTACGCGAAATTTCGCACCATCGACGCTTCGTGTATAACGTCGCGCTCCATCGGCGCGATTCCCGATCTCGCGCGAAAGCTGGCAAAGACACAGCCTGCCATTGTTTTGAACACTGTTTTTACAGAGAGAGAGAGGGAGATGGGAGGCGAGATCGCGATACTTCCACAGGAGAAAGTCAGGACTTGCGGTCCGACGGAGAATCGCATGATTTTTCACGCCGAGACGGGGAATCGGTCGGAGCATTCGCGCGGAAAGGAACAAAATTCTTGCTTTATCGATGCATTTCGTGGAAACTATCGGATCCCTGGATCTATCATTGACGTTGTTGTTGCTCGGTATTTTTTTCTTTCTTTTCTTTCGAGAAAACTGTTCTGTCCGCGACGCGGACTTTCGTTCTGCTTTGCAACGCCTGACTTTACGGTTCATGCGTTTATGGACCGAAATCGTTACTTTCGACAGTTTAGAGCAACACCGTCAATTTCCAGACAACTACCAACTGTACTCTCCACGCGAGCTGGCCTCATGACAATGCGCTTTTCCTTTGCGCACAGCAGAAAGTTGATAATTGGAAAATAAAATTTTTACCGCATAATCGATAAATAACGGAATGCACCAGGACAAAAAAAAAAAAAAAAAGAAAAGAAAATAAACTTAGCCTAGATTCGAGCGATTCGAAAAACGAGATGTGAAAGAGTCAACCCGCAAATTAGGTACACGAGAATGCCTCGGCCCTACACTCTCTCGCATCCAAATTGAATTTCTAGCGAGCGCGTTTCTCGCGTGACACTAAAAGTCTTCCCTCGTCCGATAATTACTTGTGTCCAGATATATACTTATACTCGGGTATGTTTCAACAGCTGTGCACGGGTGGCTCGGTGACGGACCTGGTTCAGGGTCTGAAGAGGCGCGGAAGCCGTTTGACCGACGATCAGATAGCCTACATCTTGAGGGAGACCGTCGAGGCCTTAATTTACTTGCATAACAATCACTGCATGCACCGCGACGTCAAGGGACACAATATCCTATTGACCGAGGATGCGAGGGTTAAGCTCGTCGACTTTGGTGTGTCGTCGCATTTGGCAGCTACACACGTCAGGAGAAACACCTCCGTCGGCACACCGTATTGGATGGCTCCTGAAGTAATCATACTTATGTTTTTTATGGTTTTTTTTTTTAACTCTTAGGTGATAAAGCATTCTTCTGAAGGAGATTTTTTGAGTATAAGGAGGAAAATCGAGGAAAGTAGTAATGCAAGAGAATAGCTGTCCTAGTTTTTGTTCTCTCGTACATATCATTGAGAAAAATTTGAAACTATAACCATTGAAAAATGGCTGAATTATCACTGCATAATTAATTTGCTGAAAAAAAAATCTTTACGAGTAGTGAATAACAATTTTTTACAATATTCATAAAAACTTTTAAGTATGGATCTTTTCCCTAACATTTGTTAGCGCCTGACTACTGTCTTCGTGCCCATCATTTGTGTAAACTTCAAATTTCTATAACATTTACGACAATATGATGATACTCGTCTTTTATACAGGTTGTTATTATGATTATTTTTATTGCAATAATACGACTAGCTGAAGTCCCACAAAAAAATTTCAATTTCAATCGGCTATATTCATCATAAATCAATGTACTTTGCGGAGCTAAATTTGATCCTTTCGTCAGAGTAAAAAATTAAGCTCTAATTTCTATTACCTTCAACTTTAAATCGGCAAATCTAACGAAAGATTAGAATGGATTAATTTCCAAAGCTACTCCAGTAACATTCTAAAATAACCAAGAAAATTTAAATTTCACTAATCATCACAAGTCACAATTCACGAACAATTATTTCGTATTGTGTTGAAGCAATTGTTTGCTTTTGTCAATTTATGTTACTTTTTAATACGAAAGTATTATATTTTTTGTCAGCCCAACCCAAAAACTCATCAACAACCCCTTACAGGTGATCGCCTGCGAGCAACAGCTCGATTCGTCGTACGACTCACGTTGCGACGTCTGGTCGGTGGGCATCACAGCGATCGAACTGACGGAGGGCGACCCACCCTTGTCCGAGCTACACCCAATGCGGGCTCTCTTCCAAATTCCCCGCAACCCTCCTCCCTCGCTGAAAAACCCGGACATACACGCGCCCGAGCTCACCGACTTCATAACCGAGTGCCTCGTCAAGGATCTTGAGCACCGGCCCTTCGCTTGCGAGCTCAAAGTGCACCCGCTGCTCGTCAACATTGAAGGAAGGCTGGACGAAATCAGGAGCCAACTGCAAGAAGAAATAAGCAGACAAAGGTAGGCTGTTCAAATGAAATAGAGAACCAGGACTATGTGCACGGGAGGATTAATGAGTATTGAATCATGACTAGGACTGACGGACGAGTGAAACGACAGCCAGAAGTGACGACCAAGCACGGAAAGTTGAAGACGGATCGAAAGGCTAGGCCTGAAAAAATGTACATGGACGACTTGGCTGCGTTGGACACGTTGTCCGAGGACGCCATTGTCGATCAGTTGCAGAATCGTTACGAAAGATCTCAAATTTACACGTACATCGGAGACATTCTCGTGGCTGTTAACCCGTTCACGAATCTTGGCCTTTACACGGGCTTGGTGAGTAAATAACTCTTGCTTCAATAATTTTATTTATTTTACACGAAGAATAAGGTTCAACGGTTACATAAAAGAACTGAACGGTAATTAAATCTGAAACAAAGCAATTCTTTTAAATGAATTGTCATCAAACAGGGATGAAAATAAAATGGTTATATTGTGTTACAAAAATACCCTACAGGAGCAGAGGCGTTACAAAGGCCAAGCCCGCTCCGACAACCCTCCGCACATCTTTGCAGTTGCGGATGCCGCCTATCAGGCACTCCTTCACCAGCGTCAGAATCAGTCGATCGTCATAAGTGGCGAGTCGGGTGCCGGCAAGACTGAATCTGCTAATCTTTTGCTCAAACAGTTGGTCTACCTGAGCAAAGCACCGAATCGCAATCTCGAAGAACGTATCTTGCAGATCAACCCCATTATGGAGGCTTTTGGTAATGCAGCGACTGGAATAAACGCCAATTCCTCGAGATTCGACAAGTATTTGGATCTGACGATGACCTTGGGTGGTAAGGTCACCGGAGCCAGAGTTGCTGTTTACCTGTTGGAGCAATCACGTGTCGTTGCTCAGGCTGAGTGAGTGATCATTTTTGAGATTACGGACAGTATAATTTGGAAAATTCACGACAACTTAACAATTTCTATTTTTTTCCCAGAGAGGAAAAGAATTTCCACATATTCTACTACTTGTACGATGGCTTGGAAGCCGATGGACGCTTGGATGAGTTCTTTTTGAGCTCAGAATTGCGCAAGAAACACCGCTATCTCACATATGATACTGATCCATCGCAAACTAACATAGATAAGTTCCAGCAATTAAAGGCAGCCTTCAAAGTACTTGGCTTCCACGATGCTGAGGTCGATACAGTTTACAGTATTATAGCTGCCATACTACATCTTGGAGATATCGAATTCGAAGAGATTCTTTCTGAGGATAACACTGACAACAAGAGTGCCGTAGTGGACAACGAACCAGTTAACCGAGGTACGTTATATGTAAACGTGTATTTAGTGACAAGAAAAACGTATAAAGAATGACGACTGATAATCTGTCTATGTTTTGTCATTATTTTCAGTCACAAAAATGATTGGAATCGAGCCAGATGATCTCATCGAAGCGCTGACTTCGAACTCCGTGGTAACGCGTGGTGAGACAATAACTCGCAACAATACAGTAGCCGAAGCTTGTGCTGCTCGCGATGCCATGGCCAAATGTCTGTACGGCAGACTTTTTGACTGGATGGTCAACCAAATCAATTGTTTGCTGAGTTTTAATCGGTCGCCAAACTACGAACCCCTATCCATCGGATTGCTCGACATCTTCGGCTTCGAAAATTTCCCGAAGAATTCGTTCGAGCAGCTTTGCATCAATATCGCCAATGAACAGATTCAATACTATTTCAATCAACACATTTTCACTTGGGAGCAACAAGAGTACATGGCCGAAGGTATTCCACTCGATCTTGTAGAGTTTTCAGACAACAGGCCTGTATTGGATATGCTTCTGAGCAAACCCATGGGTTTGCTTGCACTGTTAGACGAAGAAAGCCGATTTCCCAGAGCTACTGATAAGACTTTAATAGGTATCTTTTGTAACTGTGGTGGTGTTGATAGTAAGAACACTATTTGTTTGAATGCGCATAACATCGAGCGTCTTTTTATTTACAGAAAAATTCCATAATAATATAAAATCGAAGTTTTATGTACGGCCCAAGTCTGATGCCGTGTGCTTTGCCATCCATCACTTTGCTGGTCGAGTCGTCTATCAAGCCGATGGTTTTCTTGAAAAAAATCGGAACTTTTTGCCACCTGAGGTGATACAGCTAGTGCGTCAATCGCGTTTTGACATGGTTCGATTCCTCTTCCAATGTCCCATCACGAAGACGGGCAATCTCTACTCTGCTATTCAAGATACAAATTCCAGACGATTATCCGTCTCCAGTACGAAGGTACGGGTGAAAAGATATTACTGAATTTATGATCCTTATTGATACTACTTTTCATTTATTTAAAAGGAAAGATACTCAAGTCGAGGATTGGCATCGCAGTCGCGAGCTCAACAGACCGTGGCCACGTACTTCAGGTACTCTTTGATGGATTTACTTCAGAAAATGGTTTCGGGTTCACCACAATTCGTTAGATGTATCAAGCCGAATGATAACCGGAGTCCAAAGTTCTTTGACAAAGAAAAAGTAATCAAGCAGCTAAGATACACAGGAGTTCTTGAAACCATAAGAATCAGACAAAATGGCTTCTCCCACAGAATACCTTTCAACGAGTTCTTAAAGAGGTACGGAAGAACAACTTGTTTCATGAAATTTTATCATCCAGATCGAAAAACTGCATTTACGATTAATTCTAGATATTGCTTCTTGGCCTTTGGTTGGGATGAACGAGTCGTAGCAAATCGTGACAACTGCCGGCTCCTTCTTGTACGCTTAAAGATGGACGGTTGGGCTCTGGGTAGAACAAAAGTTTTCCTGAAATACTATCACGTCGAGTTCCTTTCGAAACAGTACGAAGAACAGTTGAAAAAAATCGTCCAGGTTCAAGCGTGTGTTCGACGTTGGTTAGCCAAGATCAGATTCAAGCGGGAGAAGTGGCAACTTGCCGTTTCAGTGGTTACATTGCAACGACATATACGCAGATGGTTGGCCAGAAAACATGCCATCGAAGCGATTAAACAGAGAAACTTACAAGAAGAATCGGAAGCGCTTCCAAATGCTGCTGGTAAGTTTTTCATAAAACTACACCCCAGACGAAGTAGTCCCTAACATGTACTTGTAATATAAAATTGTTATCGCATGAATGATTAATGCTTTGTAGAAGAAGCTGCAGAAAGAGCCAGATGGTCGAAACAAGCTTCAGTGGATGCAGACAGTGCTGCGGTTGTGATCCAAAGTCATTTCCGAGGCTATACAATTCGGAAGAAGTTTGGCTATGAACTAGAGGAAAGATATAAGAGGATTCTCAATGATTATGACAATAAAAAAGAGGCTCATCAAGCATTGTTACGTGAGGGTTTGAAAAACGAAGATGCAGCGCTTATTATAAAACGATGGTACAAGACGGAAGAACCAGTCAAGAAGAAACCACCCGCTAGAGATCCCATTCATCCCAAGTTGCGACAAGCTGACTTGATTAACTTTGCGCAGACTGTAAGCACAATACAGAGTTCAATCATTTGTTTTTGGAATTTTTCAATTGAAATTTAACGTTATGTTTCGATCGTTAGGTTCACATGAAGAATCAAGAAGTACACAAGTACTTGCGTCGTAACAAGGCTGGTATTCGACTTTCAGACATTGAAGACATGCCAGCAGATTATGTGAGACCAAAAGGCTTTAGCATGGTCCAATCGATTCTACAGTATCGTAATGGTAATCAACCCGAGGCTGAGGAAACTGTCAAATACTACCGCGATTTGAAGGAGGAAATGAGCAGGTAACTATCTACCGTATAGTATGCACATTTGACATGATAAAAAAACATCGAACGAAAGAATGAGAGCTATTGAAAATAAGAGATAAAATCGAAATTTGAATTCGGAATTTTACCATGATTTTGGCACTCGCATCGAAAGTGGTTCAGACTTCGAAGAAGAAGAAGTTGGCTGGGACTTACCGTTGACACAGCTAGAAAATGACCTTCACCCACAGTCGAGGTACTATAAAATCGGTGCCATCAATTATTAGAGTTGACATTGAACTGTTATATGTATGCTAGCTGCCACGATTTGTTAATTCCGTAGATATTTCTGTGACCTTTTTTCATTGACTAAGTATACAATCTTTAGTGTTCACTTGTGTGTCCACCCAAAAATAATCACGTATCTTTGCTACGTAATAAAATTACGTCAATCGTGTAACAAATTTGGAAAAACGTGATGTGATATCCATACGTGATAAAATTACGTCATGAAACTAAATTACTTTTATAAGTTTTTTTAACTTAATTAAAAAAATAATGTATATTTTTATGTAACAAAAATATAACATTATTTTCAAATAGAACAAAATTACATTTTTTGACATGATTTTATAACGTATGGAAATCACGTCACGTTTTTCCAAATCTGTTACACGGTTCACGTAATTTTATGATGTAATTTTACTACGTAACAGATGTATACGTAATTATTTTTAGGTAGGTATAAATTATTTAGTTTGTTATACATCATTTTCATACCATTATCCTAGTCCTAATAGACCAAGCTTATTGATTTCTATAGTTCAGGGTGGAACAAAATTAGTTTTTTGACCACTTACGTAATTTAGAAAGTTGAAGTGTTGAAACCAGTACTTTGCTCCGAGGAATATGCGATTCTCTTACTAGTGCCTTGATACAAAACTATGCACGTTAGCTCCAAGAATAGATGTATAGATGGAAAACCATTTTTTTTTATCTCAGGAGCCGCATGGGTCAGATAGTGGAGATAAATGTGGAGAGGAGGGAGCGTCTTCAGGCTCATGGAGACTATACAGTTGCTCCGGAGCAGCAGCTTTCGGACATCTGGCACAAAGCCTTGAGAAATCCAGCCGAGACCCAAGGAGCGGACACCTCGACCCTAAAAATCAAGTATGCATATTATTTTGTTCTTATGTTATCTATTGGCTGGAAGATAGTCTTTACATTAATAATAACTGTCAATCATCATATCTATTTCATTTTTTATGTATTTCTTGGCACTACAAAAGTTAATACATTTTTTAAGTAGCTATTTACTTACGATTGTTATTATTTACAATAAAATTTGAGGTATTCTAGTTATTTAACATCATTTCTAATGATCCAATGCACTGTTTAATACTAAGACTATCTTAAATATTCTTTGTGCATTTAATATAACTAATTAATGACTAAACTTCGTAATTATGAAAGCTAACATTAATTTCTCAATGATTTTATCTTGCTTAATCAGAGGTATCATGGCAAACTTTCAGGTACAGTTATATTCGTGGAATACTAATTATTTTGGACTAATATTTATAATTATATTTGGTAGAAAAAATGAACTAAAGTAATAAACAACTTTCATGACTAAGTAAAGTGTCATAAACATTCATTAGATCTACATACTTATTTAGTAATGAAGTTGAACTGGCTAAAGAGATTGTAAAATTTATTCATAAGTAGAAAAAAAAAAGAATGGAAAATTATTCACAAAATTTATTTTCACTCTTATTAGTTCAAGGATTAATGAACTGCGCAGCAACATGCGACCCTCGTCAAACCAACAATCAGCCAATAAGCAACACACCAGCAACAATTCGAATATCAACTCTTCAGCTGGCCTACGAGTCAGACTTGGTGTCAACAAAACCAACGGACTCAACATTCGCTTGAATCCTACGAATGTATTGGTCAATAATCCACTGCAACGACAGAACGACGCAGTAACTCAACGCCAACGTCTTAACAACAACAACATCGAGCTACATAGTCGGCTACCGATAATAAAGCTAGTCGACCGACTCAGTAGTCCAAAAAGCAATAATAATAACAATAATATTAATAATAGTAATAATAACAATAATAACAACAACAAGATGAGTAATAACAAAGCTAATAAAAATGGCTACTTGGAAAAAAGTCGGCAGCAACCGATTTCCTTTAGCAACATCGTTAACGGCAAGTCAAACGTGGCCGTGAAATCTATCAACGACTCTTCAGGAATAACTCCGGATCTTCGGAAGTTGTTGAGGCCTACAATCACGAAAATAAACGAGGAAAATAAGTTGCATTGTCCGGCCAGATTGATTCAACAGCAAAGCGACGTTGAGGACATCAATGGGCCCTACAACTTCCGCAAGCTGTTGAGGCCGGCCGGCTACTTGCCTACCGAATCGCTTCGAAAACGAAAAAGCGGACTGGTTTCGAACGGCAGTGCTGTCGTTAAAGACAAAGTTCCTGGTAAGAACATGAAGAGGAGGGCGCCACTGGCACCTCACATGAACAACAACAATAAAATCGTTGTCAACCGAAAGTAGCGAATGTTTATAAAAGATAATCAACATCCAACAAAAATATTTCAACTTAGAACTTTAAGTTTCAATAATTTGATTTGAAACTACTCTTGATAAGAATACTTATTACTGCTGTAGTTGTTAACGAAGAGCTTTATCCCCTCCTAAAATTTAAGACCATTAGGTGTTATTTTCATTATGACGTTTGTTAACAAACTTTTGTTCAAAGTGAAAATAATTTATAGCTCACCTAACAATATCAACTGATGAAATCAGTATTTGCAGAAAGGGTTGTCAAATGCGACTGTTTGGAATATGCTAATATTTTCACTTTGGAGAAAAAAGTTGCAGACTAACGAAAAATAGCAACATTACTCTTAAGTTACGTGTAATTTAATTAAATAAACAAAACCACATACGTGCGCATGTTTAGTACTAGTCATTTTCGATTCTAAACACGGTTTTCGCGGGAGACGATCACTTTATTTTAGAAGATTGTAATGTTTGCGTACTCTTTTAATGTTGTCATTATTACTGTTACTTTAAACAATCATTTATAGGATAACAGCTAAAAAACTTGAGGTACCAAAAATGAATCAGTTGAAATTTTATGAAATTTTACGACAATGAGCGTTATTGCTAAAGTTAAAATCATATAATTATGAGATTGTTATCTTTAAATGTTATATTGTTCATTTCACTATCTTAAGATCATCAATCCAATGGATTTGTTATACTGTGTGTAACAATCGTTATCGTTATTATATTACAGAAATATACATGAAATATTCTACAAAGAGTTTAATTTCGTAGTTATTGTTTTTCCTTACCTAGGCATTAAACGTGCGCGTGCAAGTATGCTCAATAAGTTACAGAATACTTATTCACATAAAAGATATTCAAAGACTCGAGGGGTTCCATAAATTATTCAATTTTTAGCAAAAGAAGCATAAGCTGTTTTTGTTTCGAACGTGCGGTGCTTTTTCATTGGTATAAAAGAGTATGACTACGATTTCAGGGTAAGTAAACAGCAGTACAAAACTGTATTTTTCAGTCTAGGATCTGTCAAGTTATAAAAATCATGATTCTATACCACGTTCTGGTGTTACAGATTTGGAGCATTTTCATCTATGACCTATTTACGGAAGATTACTAGCTCTTTAATTATCAATTCACATAAAAAGAATGAGAAAAGTTGTAATATGAATGCAATACACATGCATACAACCATGAACATACATACAAACTTTTCTTTTCATTTGTTAAATTATGTTATACGTGACCAGAAATTTGCTGTGCTACTGTAATTATCATTAAACTGAAGAAAACTGGATAAAAAAAGTTATCTTTAAAACTAATTATCATATCTTTTCAACTATGCCTTAACGATGCCTCTTTCGTCATAAGCTATCGACGTCAAGTATACTCTTGGACGTTGACTCATTAAACTTAGTGATTTTTAGTTGTTCAAACGTAAGACTATGCTTATTGCTCAGTATATTTTGGAAAGAATAAAAGTATCTACAAAAAATTGAGTGCGGATAGTGCTGTGACAACGTAAAAAGTTTTTCTCCTGAACTATTGTTTATTTTGGAATAATAAGGTGAAACATTTTTTTTTTAAATAGTAATAATCCTGCACTGTAAGAAAACGTCCATAGTGACTAGACTTTCAGTAAGCATGTAATAAGATCCTTCATGCAACTATTCTATCAGGTAGAGCAGTGCAGTGGTGCGAGAGCAGTTGAATTTAACTTTCTCATTATTTAAAACTTGGTAAATGTTTTGATGGGGAATACTTTGATGGTTCACCAGTTAAACTAAAATAGCTTTTTTACGTAAATAGCTAAACAATGATCATGATTATGAATAAGATTTTTTTCTGTGTGAACGTAATCAAATTTTCAGTTTTACTTAAGTAATTTTAAATACTTAAATTTGGTAGATAACTTTGTCCTCTGACTAAATCATGATGGTTTACAAAAAAAAAAAAAAAAAAAAAAAAAAAAAAAAAAAAAAAAAAAAAAAAAAAAAA
>NW_019379880.1:98951-127173 GCF_000648655.2 Copidosoma floridanum | reverse complement strand
TCAAGCTTGAATCAGATGGCGCCAGGGCACGTCGCGGCTGTCATGGCCGTCTCACTCACACAACATTACTTTTCAGTATTGTATGTACATAGGAAAGTAAAGTGTAGTGGTAAAGCGCAATATTTGAAATTTTGAAATGAATAAGGAAGACAAGAAAGAATATTATGGGAGCTTAAAAGTTTCAGAATTGAAAAAGCTTTTAAAAGGGAAAGGAGCAAGAGTCAGTGGAAGAAAAGCAGAACTCGTGGAGGCAAAGTGGTCGAGGCATAAGCCATGACTTGGGAGCGGCAAAAATGTTGGTCTCCCAATTGCTTCGAGCCACTTTTTTTTTATCACACTATCAGAAGGAAATTTAAATTTCACTTTCTTATCGCAGGATATTACACTGCACTTCATTTTTCCTACTATCTTTAAACGTAAATGCAAACAAAAATTGTCTGCAAACAACAGCAATCATTTACAAAGGTTATGTCTTCTGCTTTGCTCATTACACAGATAGGCTCACGAACACAATACACAACTGTAAATTTGACGGTGTGTAAGTGCGACAGCCATATAACAGCCGCGACGTGCTCTGGCGCCATCTGATTCAAGCTTGACGGTAAAAGAGCCTCATAACCCAAGCGTTTTGTGAGCCAAAAAATGCTCAAAAATCGCTAAAACGTAGTTTTTTTCTATCTAAGTTATTTGTTTTGTACTTTAAATTATGATATTAAACGTTAAAGTTGTAGATCTTATTGAAATACAACTTTTTTGTGTAAAACATTTTTACCTAGGATGTAACCCACACGTTCTATAAGTCGAAAAATGCTCGTAAAATGAATAAAAAGTCGTTTTCCCCTATCCAACTTTTTTGTTTTGCACTTGAGATAATAAATTAAACGTGATAGTTGAAGATCTTGTCGAAATACAACTTTTTTGTATTTAACATATTTAATTATAATTTTTAATTTGTGCTCTAAATTACCAAAATACCGAAAAATTGTAAATTTATCGTTTTCCTCTCACTAACTTACTCGTTTTTTTTAAACATTTCAGATTATAAAGTTAATGTAAAACTCATAGATCGTGAAAAAATATAACTTTTTTTAAACTAAAATTTATGTCCGTAAGATAAAATTAACGTCATCAATCGCAAAAAACGATATAATACTATCTTCTTCAGAATACATACGATTGACACTCAATGCAAAGTTATGGGCGATAATCATTGTCTTCTAAGGCTTTCTTTTTTTCATCCCGTAGGAATGTGTACATTTTTTTACCAACCCTACACCGAACAGTACCAACTTTTAAACTTTTTACGCAGTTTTTGCATAAATTTAGCCCCTTGTTTTTTTTTAGAATGCTATCAGTTTGAAATCGATCAAACTGTCTCGTCACTAAAAAATATAGAAAAGCTATTACTAGTTTTTCATTTATGATTTCAAATTGAAAACAATTTCCGAAAATACTATTAAATCGAAATTCGTTAAAATAAAATTTTGTACAGCTTTATCAACTTGAACTCAAAAAATTCCCTGAAACCGTTTTTAAAAACAGCTGTTAATATTGATATACCCATTGTATATGGTTGTTTATCTTTTTACATCCAAGTTCTAACTCTAATTTTACTATATTCTCCTTTTCAAGTTCAATCAAATAAATATATAAAAAGAGCAGTAGATTAGAAAACGATTATTTTCGTGCAAAATAAACTTTTTAAACTTTCATTTGTATTGGTTACTAATAGTCAACGAATTTTCTTTGTTAAAATTTTTTTCGTACTGTACTTTTTAAAAGTACGGCCAATAAATTATTTAAACTTGAAATATTTTTTAAAGACTAACTTTTTTATAATTTCTCGAGTTGCAATTGCTATTCGAAAACATAATTTATTCCGTCATTGTGTCTCTCTATATCCCAGGTAGAATAGTACATGGTTCTTGATATTGTAACGAGAGAAACATTTATTTTCAAACTAACCAATTTTTTTTCTTTAATTACAGCATCATTTTCAGCTCCTAAATAAGCAGGCAACAGAAAAAATTATAACCAAATCACGAACTAGTGACCTGTTTCCATTTTCTTGGTTGCAAAAATGGATTGCAAAAATAACTCTAACAACAAGCAGAATAAGTCTAGTTCTGAAAATCCTGAAAGTCATATCAGAAAACCGTTGATCAAAACTTTTTATTGTCATCGTTGCCAGAGACACATGAGGGATGATTTGGCAAATAAAGTGAATCATAAGTGTACATCTGGATCTAAAAAAAATAAATCTTTCGACGGTGAATGAGCCTGTCAGTCGATAAAATCATGTTAGCCACTATCACGTCAAATGATTGTCTTCCAAAATACTTTTGTTATTAAATTTTTATTCTGATGAATGGTTGTAATAATTTAATAAAAGANTTAAAATTTATTTTTTAATTCCAACCAATTTTTAATGTCCAAAAATTATTCTAATATTTAGATGCAATGTTCAGTTATAAATAAAATGTATTGAGATATTGCATGTGAACCTATCAGAGATACTTTTTATGGTTCAATACAACAATATTAAATATCTCCTTTTGTTCACTTTACTTATAATCCACCCAAATACTGATGAATTTCTGATCTTCCGCTAAATAACTTATTTTGCGATATAATTTCAATGCTATAAAACATCTTAATAAATTTTTTTTCTTATTTTCGTAACTAACTCTTAATCAACGTTCTTTTCTAACGCTCAATCAAATTCAGGGATGAAAAATTATTGAGAGAAGCATAATTATTTTTTCTTTATCGACATAATGCTATTTTACTGTAATGATTTGTCTTGTAAGCGTTTTAGTGAGTTTATTTGAAACATTTTTTTTTACTTAAATAAAAGTGTTTTGAATAGTTTAGTAAGAAAGAAAAAATTTTCCCCTGTCAGTACGTAGTAATTTAGTATTTTTTTGTTGTCTTAATTTTTCGACTTTTAATAAAAATACTATTTTAAGGACAATTATGGAATTGATCATAGTTACATAAGATATAATAAAACGAAAATGGGGAAAATACAGAGTCATAGAAAAGTCTGTTACAGAGACGAATGAAAATAAATAGTTGAGGCATTAAAACTAATGGAAATTATAAATTGGAGGTTCTAAGAAGCAAACAGATAAATAAAAAAAATATATATTGGAAGGTAGCAAAAGATACAAATAACGATCGAAAGAGTGATAAAAAGATTAATAGTATAAATTCAATAATAAAGATACGTATAGCATTCGAGACAAAAACTGACAGATGGTGATTTATTTCCAATCCTATAAAGGAGAAGATACAAAAAAATTATAGTGATTACATATACATTCATTAGTTGCTGTATATACCTACTGCTGGTGTTAGCACATAAAATCATGTTCGCATTGCTCGAAACCGAGTTTACTCGACAGCAAAAATACAAATGAAAAACAAAAAAGAAAAAAATCAACGCTCACTACATTATCGTTCCGGACCGCGGTGTATGTACTGTATGCCGGTCCTCAAGAGATTCTCCCTACCAAATTTTCTATCGTACCAAACGCGATGATGTCGTTTCTGTTTTAGCCAACAGCAACTCCCACATAGTCATCCACCCGCAACCTCCACCAGATGCCAGCATCTCTCGAGGGGTAGCAGACTTTAGTGACCAACTTCCTCCGTCACCCGCAAGGGTCGCCCCGTTGTGTGTCACACACATCCAACGACCGGCGCGACGCCTATCGTATACACCCTCAATTTGTCTCTTTCTTTCGTTCTTTCGGTCGCACTAACAGGGGCATACGTGCGTGGAAAAAAAAAAGAAAAAAAAAAAAAAACAGAGAGCCGTGTAAGGCAGTAGAGTCGGTGTGTAGTTGAAAAGGCACTTAAGCACGAAAGGGGAGAGCGGGGGAGGAGAAGGAAAAATAATGAAAAAGGCTCTCTCTCTCTGTTCCTCTTGACTGCACCGTACAGCCGTGCTCTGGTGGGGGTGCAACGAACCCTCTCTTTCTTTCCATATCATTTTCCACAGAAGAGGGAGAGAGAGAGAGAGAGAGAGAGAGAGGGGGTGAGTGGAAGGAGTATACCCACATACAGCGTGCATAGTCGTAATAGCAGTGAAGATTCAAGAGAGGGTCTTTAACGGCACATGCTGTCGCCGATGGAGACAGCAAGTGTGTGAGTGTGTATACATGTGCGCGCGCTCGCTCGTTGTTTATAGGGGGAGAGCAGTAGAAGCAGCCACAGCAGCGGTAGAAGTAGTAGCGCTGCCAGGGACTCTCCCTCCGCCATCCGAGAAAAGTTCTCCCTACGTACATACACTTGCGTGGGTTTTTCTCTACTTGACACCCGTCACGGTCTTCTTCTTCTTCTTCATTACCATTGTCGCGTAAACGACGCCGAGAGAAAGAGAGAGAGAGACAAACTTTGTGTATTTGGGGGCTCGTAGTGCACGCCGTGTTGGGCTCTGTGTGCCGGGAATAGGGGTTAGACCTCCCTCTCGTGCGTTGTTTTGCAATATAAAACCAAAAAAGAAATAGAAAACAATTCACCAACACCAGTTGTCAGCGATTATAATGGCGACAGCGCCTGTCACCACCACCACCACCAATAACAACAACAACACCACCAACAATAACAATAGTAACAACAGTAACAACAACAACAACAACAATAACCCAACTACTGCAGCATCAGTGGCTGTATCTTCGGCTTCCTCCTCGTCCGAAACTCCACCTCTGCTCGACCCGGAGATCCTCGACTTCAAGAGCCGCAGCATCGAGCAGGTGGTCCTGCCGCTCGTCTCCAAGGTAAGAGGCACAAGCTCTTCTCCCTTCCTCTCTCTCTCTCTCTCTCTCTCACTGTATACGCGCTTGCTTGCTTATCACCACCACTTCATTCATCACGCGCTGCAGCGAGCACCTCTTCACTTTCAAACGGAAATCCATTGTGCACCTGTACCTACTCTGGTCTTTTCTCTCAAGCGGTGCTGTTTGCGTGTGCCTGAGATGTTCTTCGATTCGGTGGCGGCGAAGCCACTCTTCCTCGTATCTCCCTCCCTCCCTCCCTCTCGGTCTCTCGAGCTTTTGCGCCTTTATTATGTAGCCTTTATTATTATGTATACGTGTAACCACAAGTGTCGCATTAACGAGTAATCGCATGCAATCCGGGGTAAAGAAAAAGAAAAAGAAAAAGAAGAAAGAAAAAAAAAAAAAAAACATCTCGCTCCAAAAATACACGCGAGCGTATGTGTGTACGGTATGACGTGCTTGCAAGCTCTCGGCCGCACGCCGCAGTTTCGGGCTGTTGCGGCACACGTGCATACGCGCTATACCCATCACCACCACCACCACTACCACACATCTCACTCGCGCCCGCCGACGACCGAGAATTCGTACCTATATACATTACGTCTGTGTGTCACATCCACGTATACGCGCGGCCACGAGGTGCGCGTAGTACCTCTCTCGGTGTATAATCTCGTTAATCAGAAGGGTGGAAGGGGGGGGGAGTAGAGGGACCAGCTGCTCGCTATACACACATCCAGATATAAAGGGGATGTACACGAGTTGGCTCAGTCGATATATTCGTACGGGTGTGTGCGTGTATATACGTATTTAGTATACTTGCTGAGTCTGCGATACGAGTACGCGCATCCGAAAGGGAGAGAGAAATAACTTGGCCGACTGCCGAAAATCGCCAAAGATCCGCTATATAACATCCATGAATATATATGCCAAGGAACGAATTGGGACTGGAGAGAGATAGAGATCTTTTGCCCGAAATAGCGCGCTCTTATTTTTTTTTTTTCTTGCGTNACAGCGCGAGAGGAAGATGATCAAGCATGAACGTGTATTGCTTATCAGTGGATGTAGTGGATCGCGTATCCCGTTTAGCTGCGACCAACGTTAGCTTACTCGACGCAGTACCTTGCCAAGGAATATAGCCAGGTTATGAATTTAAGTTTAAGATTTTTAGGATAGTATGTAAATGGGTTTCAATAATAACAAAACTTTAAATTTAATACACATATATTATTACTATTATTATTAGTTTTGTTATTCCTGACTCGTTGGTCGTGTAACAGTTTCTCTGTAACAGTGCACTATTCCAGCGCACCACCCCCGTACATGTGCTCGACACGTAAAAACTCACGCACGCAATGAATACACGAGAGAGATTGATCTTTTTTTCTCTATTATTATTCCTCTGTACTCGCTGCCCTGCTGCTACATTATATGCTCGTTCTAGTTACGAGAACAACGAGGTTTAGGGGGGGGGGGGGTTAGCACGCGTAGGTGTATGATTTTTTTTCCTTCTCCTCCCCCCAACCCACTCTGTTCTCGTACACTCGAGCGCGCGACACGTGCTTTCTATATGACTATACCATTGTTCTGTCACTTGCACTCGACGGCTGTCGCTGTTTCTGTTTTCCGTGTGGCTTTTGTTATTGTTGTTGTTATCAGCTTTTAATAAATGTTTTAATGCCAACAGCGTGTTTGCACAGTGGATACTGCTGCAAAGTATCGTTTATCGATAATATAATAAGTTCGCGATGTCTTTCTTTTTTTTTTTTTCTCTCCTCTTTCGTTCCAATATCAATACGCGAGCACGTACAGACTGAATCTGTTTTGTTCTGGAATAATCACGGCCCTAGGGGAAGTAGGTTTCGACGCAACTTACATTCCTTCTTGAGGCAAATTGGACATTGGAACGTGCACGCGTCATCGCTCGTGCGAAGGTGCTGTTGCGGGCATTCCTCCCTCCTACATTATCCACCGGTGAGATTAATTACCCCTATATGTCCGAGCAATGCCCCAACCAGATCACGTTACAGTTGTCGTGCTGATTACCGCATTGGGCTTTGATTCTTCACGAGAGTTTTTGGCTATCTTTTTTTTCACTGGAAAATGCCCAGCGATAGATTTGGAGTGTGGGGGGTGACGTGAGGCGATCGATGAGCGACGATGCCCTTATTATATTTATGCAGAAACGTGATATGTATTGGGTAGGCAGGGCACGTGAGACATCAGCGCTCTCGGGGCTTCCGACATAATTCCACGATGATGAGGGAAAAGAAAGGTTTCTTCTCACGAAGAGGGGAGAGATCGGCTTATAAAGAGATGCGTTTATGTATTACCCAAGTAAGTATTGAGTCGGTAGTGCATGGATGAAAACGTCGTCCGAGAGCGTATCCTCAAGTGGAGGAATGTTAGGACAGAACAACTTCTCAAGTGTTTTGATGCATTTCGTTTGGCTTGAGGTTATTGCAGAGATAGGGATTACATTATTATTTTTTAGATCCAAATGTATTGAAGCATACGTTTAAAGCGGGTATTCACAAATTCCACCTTTCGTTTTTTCGCCTTTGTTACATCAATTTTTGTTGGTCAAAACCGTATGGTTTGATAGAGTTAGAGAAATAGTAAATTAGGAATCGATTTGATCAATTATTTAACGCCCATCAACATTGCTGGGTTGTATTTTTTATGAACATCGCGTAGACATGGTACACAATTTTCAATATTAGACCTCGTTGACACCATATGTAGGTTAAATCGATACATAGAACGTGTTTGATGATATCCCGAGATGATTAAGCAATAAAGAATTTTTGGATTGTGGTGGTAACCCGAAAAAATTGGAATAGGCTAATATATACCACCGTTCCCTTTCAGCAATCAAGTCAAAAGAAACCGGCAAAGACGAAAAAAAAAGAACAGCCTCAAAGGCGCTCTTGAAAAGCCAGTCAACGAGTGTAGCTACTCGTAGATACTTATCTGTATGGTAAGTCCCCCATGCACACCCACCATCATCCGACGGTACAATTACTCCACATCCTTAAAGAACAAAGTAAACCGTATGTACACACAAAAAGAGCGTATGTATATATGTATTCATCTCCTTTCGCCCGGCAACCCCTTAAGCCTTGCTTCGTCCCTTCCGAGGCCAAAGAGTCTCCTTTCGATATATTCCTGTATGTGTGCAATTTTTACAGGCTGCGTTACTTGTCATCACAGGACATGGATGCTTGCTCTGCTTACATTCAAAGAAAAAATTCCTTTAACGACTTTTGATTTTGCGCAAGTACATGTGTGTTTGGAAGGGGTGGATTGAGATGGTGGATCGGAGTGACTTGAAAATTTACGGAGAGGCAAAGTTTAAGACCCAAAGTTTAAGGCATTTGACACAGAGAAGAAGGAACTGGCTGAGCAATCGGGATCTCTATTAGAGGTGACGGGTAACTCCTGGTTTGAGTTTGACGTTTTTCTTTTTGTTCTATTCGACGGGTAATTTATAGGGCTAAGGTGTGGTTACGAGGAATAAAAGTACTTCAGTGATAGTTTGACTTCTAGCTGTGGAGTTGTGAGGATTTTTAGTAGTCAGTAATTGGTTTGGGGCTCTCGTGATTCACATTTTGGGGTTTGAGCAGCATAAATTAACATAAGAGGAACTGCATACTGCACCATCGTTTCTGTTTATACTTTTTTAAAATTTTTTTTTATTTTTTTGGTAATCCAACAGGCGTTACAAATAGTTACGTCCATAATAAGTAAGAAAAACAATAACATTCAAATCACGAATAAACGTAATCGAGTGACAAAAACACAGCCTGGTCTATTTCTACGGACATAA
The DNA here is from genome assembly GCF_000648655.2 of Copidosoma floridanum. The sequence continues at coordinate 118,563 of NW_019379880.1, read as the reverse complement.
CTCTATTTCTGCACCTATCCATCATCCCACGAAATTTCATTACAGAGACGAGAAGTTGTCCCACATTCCACGCGTCCATAAATTCCCTTTTCGCACTGGTCTCCTCAACTCCTCTTTCTCTCTCCAGAAATATTTGTCTAATGCACATACACACGCGTACAAGATCTACACGGTATCGAGCAAAAAAACATCGATTCTCATCACTTTGAACTACTATTTTTTCACGACGCGTCACTAGTGCCTATATACAATATCCTCTTCTTTCCTGTACAGACGAATAGGTCTTTGGACGCAACGATCGAACGCGTTAGCCAAACTTGGCATGGATCTGAAAAATTCAGATGACTCAAGAGCAAGTTGCTTCGACCTATTTCCACGATAAAAGTCAAGGCTAGATATTTCCTGCAGAGGTACCCTTTTAACGACACTAGCAAAAGTTGTTCGATTTGATCTTTTTTTTCATCCACGTGCTGATTGTTTACAAGAGTTCCAATCCCACGGTGACGAAAACAAATTGTGAATCAGCGATGTTGGCTGAAAGTTTCCAACTTCCACTATTTGTGTATAATCAAGCAAAACCATCGACAGCTGCGGAATCGCGGTTCGGAGAAACACGGATGACTTGAACAAACATTTATTTAGCGAGCCACCTGAAGCATTAAATGTGATAACGTAACTTCGGGTGTACGTGCATGTGCAGGCTGATTCGAAATTATTCACAATTACGTCGACGCATACATTAGTTTTCAGCGCGTACTCCAACTATTAAGTATATAGTTCCAAACGATTGTTGAAATTTGCGACCGTCGGGTGTTTCATTAAGACGCCGAGGGTTTTGTTGGATGGACAAGCCGAGTAGTCGTTGATAACAGTTTAACTCTAAGAGCTAAATACGTTTCTCGATGTAACGAGGCTATCTATATGATGTATTAGTTAAAACATTGTTGATGTGCGATTGTTTTGAGAAGATACAAACTTTTGTGGTGTGTTAAAATAAAAAAAAAAAAAACAATTAAAAATCTGATCAGAGTTCGCAGATGTATAAAACGTTTAATAGGCTGACTTCCTTCCTTCGATAGCTTCCTTCCCGATGATTAATATATCCATTACCCAATTTTTTTTCACTATCAAGATTTCTTGAATTCTTAAAAATCTTGGCACATCTTACATTGTACTTGATTTTATTTCAATACAATTTAACAAGAACGTTTCCTCTTTAAAAATTAATACAAATCCGCCAGCTCCCAAAGAGAAACATTTCCGTACGTACGTACGTGCGCCAGGACACGTACGCCTCGCCGATACGTGTGTACATATGTTGGATTTTGATACGATCTTCAATGGAGTGACAAACTCGTGCACGACAAAACTCATTGTTTTCGCATTGAAACCGCGGAGAGTTTTTGTAACAAGTTATCCGATGTTTTTTAGGTGGATATCAATACTTTTTATTCAGGTACTGTAAAAGGGATAACCTAAACATGAAAATTATATCGTAAAAAAAATAATAATAATTACTATAGAGTTATTCAAAACGTGCATCGAAAAAGTTTTGGTGAAAAGCGAGTATAGTGGGTAAATATTCGTCTGCCCTGTGAGAAACAAAAGTAGATAAATGCCGTGTATGGTAAGACACGCATACAGTCTAGCATACATTGATGCGCAGCCTACTTACATTACTTACATTTTTTACGAGAAAATTTATAGAAGAAACTTTTCTGCCAAACCTCTTTTTATACTTCATTAACATTTCTGTAGTTGTTTCAGTTGCCCATTGTTGGTCATAAGAGTTTCATATCTGTTCATTTTTTCAATATTAGCCTCATCAAAGTAAAAAATTCCTTGGCTTACGATATATTTTTTCCCGTGGCAAAAGTCAGATCGCTCCCTTAGTAAAATATTTTGATTGCTCATTACGCCAACTATCCGTCAGCAACGACTCGATATTTTTCCAACATTTAGAATCCCGCCATCAGAAAACGTCAAATCACAACTTGTTCGAGCATCCTCCCTAAAATCACGTCGGTGGAGTTAAGCACTTGTCAAAGCACTGCGTCTGACCTTACCCCAAGTCTCTTTATTCAATCGGTGAACTCTCCCGTATTAATCCTCCAACACTTTTTAAAAAAAAGTCGACATGACTGGATGAAAATTACCGAGTCCTGAGTTACCATATCCCTAAGAAAGATGAAGAGAGAAAAGTAGAGAAATGCATATAAATAGGCGGTTTCCATTGATATGCTGGTCCCGTATTTCACGCCCCGGCACTTACCCAGTCTACACTCCACAGTCACGCGTGACTGAGAAAGAAAAAAAGCCACGAGTACTATTCATCGTCCAAAGTATTAGTACGTGGATGCGTGGGTACAAAGAGTTAATACGAGTGGCTGATATCTCGTGCGTTACAATACCTATAATTTGATAGGCAGCAGTGATAGTGACGGTGGTGTTTCATTTTATTTTGGAGCTTGCGATCCCTGCAAATTTTTTTTTTTTTTTTTTCAAAAAAGGGTCAAAACATTACCAAGTTCGATGATTACTTAACGCTCTCTAATGAAATACACAGTTACAATTCTAACAGACAGTAAGATAAAACAGTTATGACATCTATCAACCATACTATCTGATAATGAATCCAAAGAAAATATGTGGACAAAAAGTGATGAGTAGTTCCTGAATTTTCTCTTGATGTGAGCTCGATAATTGGCGTAAGATTCACTTGAAATTAGCGATTTTTACACTTCGTTTCCTCTTCAAGTTGACATTGTTGATATTTTGTTTTATTAATTAAGCAGAAAAATCAGGGGTCAAACATGTCAATGAGAAAAGTTAACCTTACCAATTTTTTTCATAATCACGATTCAGCTGCAAAATGTGATAAAACATTTTTTTCTTGTGGTGGGTGGAAAAACTTTGCACCCTTTAATCACGCAACACCCTTATATATTTTGTCGTAATTCTTTGTCTCGATGTCTCTCTCTCTCTCTCTCTCTCTCGCTTTCTCGTAAGACATTTTTTAAAAATACCTCAAGTTCAGCAAAATACACGATAACGCGAGACTTTTGTGTTGAGAAACCACACCTTAATATTTACTGTATTCAAGTGCAGTGGTCCCACGATAAAAAAATACTAACCATAATAGAGTGAGACTTTGAACTTAAAAAAATGCATCCCTCTCTTTTCTTCGTCGTTGGTGCAGAGGATGCAATTATAGTAGTCCTACCACTGGCGCCAGTTCAAAAGATCAGCGCTAATGATTTCACCACCTTTTGGATGGTCAACTTTGAGGGAGAATAAGAAACAAGAAAAAAAAAAAGAGAAGGAAAAAAGGGGCCTCCGCAGGATCTGTGAAAGAGCTTTGAAGACTGTATCTTCTCCTTTTCTTCCTGCATACTTGATTTTTATTTGCACATGGGAAAGGACTTTGCTATCATTAAAAGTAGATTTTTCTTTCACGTGAATAAATTATGGTGCACGTTTCTAACTATGGTGCAGTCGTTGAATAGTAACGAGGATAAATGGATTTAAGAATATGAATAAAGATTAGAAGTGTACCAAATACTGTAATCCAATGTTTTTTTAACTTTTGATGGGTTTGTGTGCTTGGACAGACTTAGTTAAACTTGGGGCCCACAATCGGACTTTTTTAAATGATGAATCATTATTTCTAAGGTAAGGTATCCATTTGTGTCATGTAAAATGTCAAAGGCATCAATTGGTTTTTCATTTAAATGTTTATCACGAGTAGATCCATACTTTTGTCAATATAATAGCCTCAAAAGGATTTATAGCTTTTGTAATATCTTTTCTCTCGATTTTCTTCTGTATTTACAATAATGGCTATCAAAAAATATGAATTGAATTAATGTACTAATTGGTAAAAATAACATGAAATAAGAATTTAAGTAACATACGGTTAAAATTGTGTGTAAAGTTACATAACAATTCATGAATCTGACTAAACAAGTATGAAATATGTTGTAACAAACAGACGATGGTAATACGAGTAATAAAACAGTTATCCAATCATTTATTCTGACATAATTCCTTATCTCAAAGAAAGCAAGAACACACGAATCACGTAAAGATAAAAAGTCAAACAGTTGTATTTACTTTGAGTTCAATTTTTTTATTTGCCCATATATTAACCAAAAGCTCCCTTGTTTTTTCATAACGGTCGCAGCCGTCAGTTCATCGATAGGTGAAAGGTTTGCAAAAACAAGATCAAAATGTTTAACGCGAAAACCGTTTTCGTGCTCTGCTGTGAGTAAATCTGATAACTGTCTTTAACGATTAAATGAACTTGTAATTCGTAATACATAATTCGTTGGAAATCTTCTAATTTTACATCAACAGTAATCATAGCCAGTTTGGTTTCCAATGGATTGGCATATCCTCAATGCCATTGCCCTACGACCTTCGACTATAACCCTGTTTGTGGTGTTGATGGTGTGACTTATACGAATGTAGGAACGTTGGGTTGCCACAACAGCTGCAGAGGCACACGTAAGATTCTTATTTTAGTGAATTCGTAAGCAATTTTAGAGAGAGTTATGTTCAATGTTCTGAGTGAATCAATAATTTCTATCGAGTTTTATCAAAAATATGTAGTAATTAACAATATACTAATCATTATATTTCAGTCGTTGGAATAGCACACAAAGGTGAGTGCGGAAAAAAATTGACTACTTTGTCTCAACCCGTTTATCACCAGCAATGGTACTGGCCGGCATTTTATCCATCATATTCATATTATCAACCATTCATTTACCTGTAAAAATTGTCAAGTCACATATGAGTAATCCCGATGTACAATGTATAAAACTGTTTTACATTATTTTGCGTAATTAACTTTTTTATGAATAGTTCAAACGGTCATTATTTTTGAACAATAATAATAAAAAAAATTGTTTATTACCTCAGTCAATAAAATACGGATAAATATTGTCAATTTCCTCTAATTATTTAGTATTAACAGTTGTCCTCCTCATTACATGATGTTACATAATTTTTAAAAACAACAATAAATGCCAGTAAAAAGTGTAGCGAAATAAATATTGCTAATTACAAGAGTTAAATGAATTTTCACGTATTTAAACTACTGGGGTCTGTCTTGACTTGCAGTGCGTTTGTATGTTTTGACGTAATATTTATCAAATAAACTCTGAGGTATTTATTTTATTTCTAAGAATATCAGTGTATCACTTATAAAAATGGCTATAAATTACAAAAGCGAAGGTTCAACCAATCTCACCCCAAGAGAAATTTTTTACAATTTTAAAAATACGACAGTCACTCGCAATTTCTAGAACTCGTTGGTACATTTGTTTCATTAACATTCTCTAAAAAGAAATGGTATTTCCGGACACTAAAGATATAAAGAAAATCAGGTCGTCATAATATATAAGAAAAACTCTCAAGTTTCGACCTCGATAATGTAGTAGTCTCGATTACCGACAAAGGACACACAAGAACTACCCTGCAGCGAAACAAGATAAAAAGACAGCAGAAGAGAAAGACCAAAATGAATAGGGAATCGAAAAAATCCAAACGTCTCGCTATTACCGACCAGTGTGCAGCGAATAGACGCCAAGGAAATTGGCAACGGGCCTCGGGTCGTGCCAGACCGCAATGGAAACTTTCGTCGATGGCCAGATCGAAGCCGCACACGACCACTTGTTAGAGCCTTTTCCTCTCTCTCTTTCCTTCATGTGAGCTGTACACGCAACGAGTAACAGAGTCTCGCGCCTGATTACGTATTGACTTTCTCTACTTTGGTTTCGTCTACTTTTTCGATTCTTTTTCTTTTTGCTGGTTCTTTCGCACGTGCCGTATATATTTGGCTGCGTTTCAGGAAACACTTTTTTCTACTACTTCTCAAAGTTTCAAGATTCTCTTCTTCTATTGATCCCTGTATGACTGTGAATCGTAAATTCAGCTGTTCTTTTGTAAAATGAAGTCGTTGTCGTTTTAATACTTTTTTCATGTAAATACTTGGTGGAAGCTATAAGAAGAATGATTTTCATTACACGCTACGGGGCTTCATATAGCAAATGAAGAATTGTATTTAGAATTGCTTTGAGAAGTGAAATAAGAATGTTACTTTCACTTTATTATGATTCATATGATTTTGGGTGATAAGAGAAAACTACAATCGTACCTAATGACCAGCTCCTTTCCATGAGTTTCCATTTAATTATTATTACCTTTTTACGAAGGACAAACGGTATTAGGCCTATTCTTACTGTTTCAAGTTTTAAGTTTGTACAACAAATTAATAATAAATGATACTTTAATTATTAATATATTGATTAGTTCCAAAATATTGCAAATAAATAATGTTGCGCAGATAATTATCGAATCGAACTTTCCAGTTCACTCTTATCTTATGAATTTTATGATAAAACAAAAAAATCGATTTTGAAACTCGCAGAAATATAAAAAAAGCACTGATTTCGAATTTTCTTATGAATCATTATATACAATCAATATCCACAAAAAGATATTAAAACGAGTAAATTAAGGTTTCAGAAAATCAAATCGCTAATCGACTGCGAAATTGAAAACCAAGAGATTACCAACTTGGCATTTCCGCCAAAAGCCGTGAGGTGATGCATAAAAGAGAGAACAAGGGTGGGTTTGTGTAAGGGAGCGGGAGGAAGGTGGTGACGTGGCCATTAAAGGCTCGTAAACACGGCCTTCTGAACAGGTCGTGTAAAGGTACTGTAGTGTACCCGCAGCAAGTTGGCACAGCCAGTGCACAATCAATTACCATTGGGCATACCTTCGTTGCTTTTGCCACTGCGGCTCCCAAGTATCTTATCGATTGGCCCGCATTCAAATTCTTGCTTATGAGACTGAGAGTGCACTCTAGTCCACGTTAGCTCCATGGATTCTGGAATCATAGTTATTATTCAATTTTCCAGAAACACCAGGGCAGTCATTGCTGGGGATTCGAGCGAAGGATGTGGCATGTGATTTATTATTCCATCTAGACTGGTTGGGGGTGAGTTTCTTCATTTTCAAGGAGAAGACGTGTAACGACGGGAATCAAGGGTAGCGTTAATGAGGGCGAATTGGAGGGTATCATTAGACTCGTGTAGCTCGAGCTCGGCTTGAGTAAGCTGATACGGGTGGTACTCTCTTGAGTTGGGTGTGTTCGTCTTTAATTGCTGTTGTTCGTATGTATGTGAGACGTGAAATTCGAGTTATTGGTGGTTAGGTACGACTGTTGGGATTAGATTTTACTCCTCCCAGAAAGTGATTAGGAATTGAAAGTATTGTCGGATAATTGTCTGGTCACACTTTTTGGAAAACAGCGTTAATAGATCTCTTAGATTTTGGTTGATGTCTCAGTGTTGTTTTATCTTTGTAAGTGTAGTATAATTTCTATGCGATTTAAAGAAATATCTGCACTGGTACAATAGATTACTTTCAGTTAAAGAATGATTCATAAATAGGGACTCGAACATTTGGATTAACTAGAAACAAATATTTGTTGAAAGTTGAATGAAATCGTAATTGAAAATGAGCAGGTACTTTGATTTGGTTTTGTCATTATCTTTTTTTTTTTTTTTTATAAAAATAAACAAGTGTGTCATTCATTAACTGTTAACGATCGAGTATTTTTTACTTACTCCTAACAAAGAATATTGGAATTAGAAGATATATATGGATGTTCGTGTTTTGACAGAAAGTAACCAGTGAGAATCTATTTCTAAATTTGATGAAAAGAATTTCTAAGTAAATTATATAAGATTGTGCAAATAAGAATAGCTAAGCTTATTGCTTGTACTAACATTAAAATAAAAATCAAATCTCAAANAATGAAATAATATCGCAAGCACCTATCCCCACACAAACAGGGGCACTTACTGGTCGCTTACTAAAATTACTATAAATGAAATAATATCGCAAGCACCTATCCCCACACAACCGGGGGCACTTACTGGTCGCTTACTTAAATTACTATAAATGAAATAATATCGCAGACACCTATCTCCACACGACCCATGGCACTCACTGGTTGCTTTAAGCATTCATGATTAATGAAATAATACCGCAAGCGCATATCCCAACACAAACGGGGGAGCATACTGGTCGCTTGCTTAAATTGGTATAAATAAAATAATAACGCAAGCACCTATCCCTGCACAACCAAGAGCACTTATTAATCGCTTACTTAAATTATAATAAATAAAATAATTTGATGAAAAGAATTTCTAAGTAAATTATATAAGATTGTGCAAATAAGAATAGCTAAGCTTATTGCTTGTACTAACATTAAAATAAAAATCAAATCTCAAAGAAATATAATACTTTACAACATTAAACAATAGTATACCAGCTAGTCTTGGTAAGTCGATGATGAAGAGTATTATCCAACAAATAGTTTTTAGTGACTCGATTTTGTTGGGAAAATGAACGCCGATGGCTTTGTAATCACAATAGAAGAAGACAGCTTATGATTCACTTTCTCAGTTTGCTTCTTACCAAAGTTTCATTAATAGAGGCTTATGCTAACTTCGTACTTACTTACGGCTCGAAAATTTACGAAGAGCGCAATAGCCATTATATTTCACGGCATAACTAAATAAAAGTTGAAAAAGAAGTTTGACCAATTTTTTCATAGCACTTGCTACTTGAGAAGATATTCAATAACGAATATTAAAGTGTATCCAAACTGTACGGCTCAACATTTTTTTCCATCCTCTTCTTTATAGTGCGTACACCTGGGTCTTCTCTTTCTCTTTCACCGGCCGTGGGACGCAGCACGAACAATCTTGTCTTTTTTTTTTTTCAGCTTATAGGTTTCCAATAACGAGGTTAATAACATTGGGGAATTCTTCAACGATGATTATGTAAAAAGTACCTAAAAAGAGAAAAAAACTTTCCCTCTTTTTGCGATTTTCCAAGTAAATTGAGTATCGCAGCGATAGCTCGTTTGTATCGAACTCATAGATCTTTATATATCACCGATACTTTCTTGAAGGGACTCCATATATACGCACAGACTCCGTTTTGACATAACGAGGGTATTTAAATGCATTAGAAAAAAACTTGCCTCTTCTTGAAATCTCATGCATTTAAAAAGCACCGCTTTGTGATTTTCAAAGGGTGAGAGATCACATTTTTCCGGTCGGGTATTACTCGATTTATTTATTTTTTGTAATTGATTGCGATGAAAAGGTCATGGCTGACAGCTGATTGCTTGTTCACTATAGACTTTGAATTGAAAAACTTTATAGGAAAAGATCTATTGGAATTTAAAAAGAAAGGTTTGCTATGTTGATTCTTAACTGAATCATAGAAGAGCTAACTGTATTAATTGATATTGTGTTGCACAGAATTAAAATTCAACTGCCTTAAAATGAGTAACCTCCATGCCGATCTTTTTCACGATAAGTCGGGTGTTCTGACGCGCCAAGAGCGCGAGAAATGTTCCGCAGCAAACCTTTTTAAGCGGAACAATAAACAATTCTGTAAAAGCAGTTGTTCTCAAGGGGTTTGCTGAAAAAGCAGACAGAGTTTTAAATCTAGACTGTGGGAAGGGTGGTAACCTTCCTAAGATCCGGTAGTGCCAAGTCGCCGATTATTATGGCGTTGACCTCTCGCCAGCTAATGTGACAGAGGTGAAAAAACCCACCAAACCAATTGACGTTTGCGCGACCTTCGTGGCCACCGATGCTTTTAAGAGCTTTTTAAACTTAGAATAACTGTTTTATATTGTGATGTCCACTTGATACTCGGCGGATTTTTTATCACGGCGGTTCCGAGTGCTTCCACCATTATGCGCCATAAAATGAAGGGAAAATTAAGAAATTCCCCTAATGATATTACCTTTTCAGAAGATACTCCCAACGCTTACATCTTAAAAATGGTGAAAACGATAGAACAAAATTCATATAGAGTGGAAATTACATATTAGGATACCGCGCTCTAATATCAATTACGAGACTTTCTAAGACTTGCTTAATACTCCAAAAGTTAATTCGTTTTATATTCTAAATAGGCAATTTATAAGTGGTTACATTTTTTGCTCTGACAAAATTATAAGGCACTTCCATACATTGGTCGTGCCTAAAAATAATGCTGGGGTTGAAAAAATACACACAATCCATAAATATTGTACAGTAAAGAGCGTGATTATGCATCTTGTTGTAAGTACTAAATTAACCCGTTGAAATTCAACTAAAACTGTAATAGTATTGTTAGTACGAACACAGTTCTCAATCAAATTTTTGTTTGTAGAACCCAGAAAATCATTGATACAAGTTGAGTGAATTAGAAAATCATCCGTATATACTCTTCATGCGTGCGGTTCAAGCTGTGGATCTGATTGGAATGCAGTTTCTAAAATCGTACATGTTTTTCGATGGTCAAGTAGGCGCTCCTGATAAATTTTAACCCACAACTTAAGTATAAAAGTAATATAATATGTAATACCTCACGTGCGTTGCAACAGCTCTTGAATGAGGGTGTAAGTGCCATTGAACAAAAAAATACCATGGATTTTGGACGAAGAACCTGGCTGTTATAAACTATGCAATCCACTTTTAAGCAAAGTGCTCGCAAACACGTATGTAATTAGCATGATCGCTTCGTAACCAACAGATCTCGTAATCCTCGGTGGAATGCCATCATTTATCAACCGTATACGCACATAAAACCACCGACATTCCAATCAAGCTCGGAGGAAAGTTGGACCATCGTCGTGGTACCAGAAACTCGTGCGACACCGAAAGCTCCCGCGCGTAGCCATATTTGCAAAAGCTCGCGAGCCAAGCTATATACGCTGCAACTATCATCAAAGCGGGGGACGCAAAATAGCCACTCGAGAGGTAGGGTAGCACCACTCGACACACTCCGAATTTATACGCGGACAGATAAGCGAGTTAATAGAGTCTGCCCTCGAGTGTAACTGGGGTGGAATTTTCTCGCGGCGTCCGGTTGGCTCCCAAGCCCGTGGGTTATTTCACCACTCGTATAAGGTCGAGAAAATGTACAAGCATACATAGGCACGAGGAGAGACTCAAAAGCTCCACTCTGATTATACACTTCCACAGTCCCATTTGTGTAAACATTCCTGATAAAATTGAGTCGTTGTATCTCTTTTTTTCCATTGGTGTACTATGAAATAACAGCTCTCGTGGTTAAAGACAAACACGTAGCCATCACCCGAAATACGATAAAACTGGCTTTTATGGTACCCAGGCCAGGCGGCCTCGACGGGTGGCGTGTTGTTGCACGTTGGCGACCGGAGCGGTCACTCTCTCGAAAGCACCACTGCTGAGCCATTAAAGAGCTAAGCGTGTGCTACGGTGGGGCGCGAGAGAACTTTATCGCGACGAAAAAGTGGATTTCGCGCTACGTGCTCGGCCGGTGTGGGCACTCGGGTGCTTTATTTTATGTAGGCAAGGAAGATGTGGTGAGGGACGATGAGGATATTTTTACTTTTTTTGTTTTTTTTTGTTTTTCCGGTCCACGAGTTTTTGCGTTAATCTTTCAGGGAGGGTCGTTGTTGTTGGTGTCTGCTTTTTTGGGAGGAAAAGCTGGAACTAAAAAGAAACGATTTATCGCTGGTGAAAATAAACTGGCGAGGAAAATTTATATGGAGGTGGCTTGGAAATACTGTGGTGTTCGTGCGGTGCTGTGTTTTAGTTTGTTTTCGATAAAATCTCGGGGCAATAAATCGTGATTTGATAGTTTGCATGAAAGAATAGAGCCTCTTTGTCCAAGATTTTTATCCAGAGATACGGTTCACCTTGAGCTTATGGATATTTTTAATTTTATTGATAGCATACGAATGCTGTACAAACCTTATCCTTATTTACGTTGTATTTTATACGTTGAGTTTTGTTTGTAGAAAAATTAACTTATATTATAAACAAAAAAAAGGTATTTTTTTGTATCGCGAGTATTGTAACATATTTGTTGGTAATTTGAGTTGTTGTTTAAACGAAGATAAAATTTCTGTTTGATAAGAAAAAATAGAACTTGAAATAATGCAAAAATAATTTATAAAATACAAGGTACCTTTCGTTCAGCCAAATTAAATATTTGTAGTGGCGATGATTAAAAAAAAAATGCAATTAGAAAAAAAAAGTTTGGAGCTTGTATCTATAAATGAAGTATAATTTAATTACTAATTAAAAACACGTTATTCGCAAATAATATTATTATTTTTATTTTTCATGCTGAAACAGCTTTTCCCTTTCTCCGTTGAATTACACGTTACAACGTCCGTTGACAAAGTTTGCGGGTAAAACGATACAGTACAAAGTTGCTCAAGACTGTAGGAGAGAAGGTAGCTGCTGTGTACATAGGTCGCGTCAAGGGCAATCAAGCAGGAGTCGGTCGAGATGCTCCTTCCCCTTCGTACATGTTTTTTGATTGATTTCTATTTACCGAAGAACATAACTTTTACTTTATGAGGCGAAAGTTTCAATAAGTAAAGTACTTCAAATACGTCAGGTGAAACGTTATGCTAGGACCTTCATTTAAAAATCAACGAAGTATCGGTAAAGAGTTTTCTTCGGGTATCTGATCAACTTATGCTGAATCATGTAAGGTAGAAAAAACTCCTTTTTTAATGTAAAAGAGGAAAAATTTTTTCTTGTACAAACTTTTAAATTCTAATAGTAAAAAAATTTTTAATTTTGCTTCATTTTATTTTCACCCCAATTACCTGATGTTGTCCAAAAGAATTATAGTTTTTAAGTAAGAAGACTGAGACATGTTTTCCATCTTATTAAAATATCGTCAACATTATTTAAACGTTGTAAAGCGTTTACTACTAAAAAATGTTAATATTTGCAAATTCTAAGCAAAATTTATGACATTGATATCATCAAATTTTAAAGAACAATAGTAAAGCTGAGAGTAAAGCTATGGCACTTCACAAATCCAATAATCTAACTCTAACAAATGACAATACAATAGTAGTATCTTTTATACGTCAAAATATCTTTTGATGGTTGAAATTATTATTGTTATTAGTCACTTGAAAGACAATTTATGAAAATCCACGTGATATGTATGAATCAAGTTGCAATAATGTCATTATAACTTACACATAAAAAAATAGTTGAAAGAGAGTGTACATGAATTACATAATTGACGCGTACCTGTAACTACACACCGAGTACAAGTCCTTACATCTTCAGAATCCTATAGCTTCCATGAATAGCGAAAAAGCCATTATTCTCCAGCATCAGTCCGAAAAGGCTTCAAAACCCAAGCTCCTTGAAATATCTGGCTCTCGATTCTCTCGACTTCACATTGCGTGCCAAAGTACGTAAGTAAACGCACGATTTGTTTGTACAAGAGCACATTCCACGGTAGGACAAATAAGAACCGCGGACTTCCTCTTTTGGCTGCGTGTGCTCGAGCGACCTTCGCTCGTTTAGCCAAGGCCAGACGAGCGTGCTCCAGAAATTCAAAATTTACGACCAACAAACGACTTTGCGCTCCTCATGATCCTGAATTTTCTTATCACCGTGGGTGTGTGCGTGTGTGTAGATTATATGCCGAAACAGTGTCACTCGTGCTCGACTTGTTAGTTTCTTTAGGAGTTGGCGTTATGAATAAATTTCAGCTAACCAGAATTTATTTACTGCTCTTCCATGTACGTTCGGTAAAAACTATGCGAGCGGGGAGTTGATAAATCAGAAAATTTCGTGTACGTATAAAAATGCGCGTCCTTCGGATACACAAGCTGGACGGTCCTGAATATTGTAATGTACGAAGAAATGAGCGAGGGCGTCATATGTTTCAAGTCGCACGAGATATACGTTTTAGGTTATGTTCTCCCGAAATTCGGGTAGCCAAATTCCGCATCTGCACTGAAATTACGCCGAATAATGCACGAGCGGGAAACCTTAAAGGGAATTCGATTATACTTGGCAACTTCGGAAGACGCAGGCACGTGCGACGTGGTAATAATCGAGGTGAGAGCTCGGCTCCACTGGCGCTGTTAAATTTAACGGGGTCGAGCCTAACGCTCATCGTTAATTTGCATGAGGATGTAAAAAACTGTTTGAATGGTGATTGTCTTCTCGTTATGGTCTCCTTGAGTTATCATTCAATGTATGAGGAGCGTCTGGCAAAAAAGTCTTGCGGATCAGAGATTCACATCGTTAGTCCTATATTTCGTTGTCACACGTGGGGTAATCTTGTATGCATATCAAGTTTAACGATTACGCGTGTATGGTTGGAAATTTATTTCCATAAATCCTTACGATTCATTTTACCATTTCAACTGTTGAGTGAAATTTATGTTCCGAAAATTGTTGATGCATAAATATTGGTAAAGAAAGTAAAGTTTCGACCACATGTACATAAATACATTGAAGGGAGCTTGTTTCTAAGAAGGACAAGAATAAGAAGACGACAGGAGCCATCAGCACGAGCTGCAAGGTCTCGGGGTGAACTTTGGAACGTTGCCATTTTCAGGTCGCGTGGTACTTACAACATCGTTTCACTTCCTCACGTCTTTTCATAAATGCTTTCAAGTACACGTATAAGGAGAGGAAGAAAATATAAAGTCCTTCTGTCTGCGCGTGCTCTCTTTTATTTTTTTTATTGTCCAACGTCCAATGGTTGCATATAGGTGGTTGAGCACTATGAGTCAAAATTTTTTTCTAGAACGACACTCTAATAGTGCCAAATTCTAGTAAGGGTGGTTATGACGAAGTTGAGTTAAGCGATGGCGACTTTTCATTTTGGGGTTTGAAACTATTTTCAAATTAATCGAGCGCGGAGAAAAAGTTGAACAATCACCTTTTTATTAATAGCTCGTCATCATTTTCTCATTTAGAAGTTGTTATCAAATATTTAAAAACCTGGACATGAGCTTATAATGGAATTACTTGGGATCTTGCGTCAAAGAGTTTTAAAGTAATCATTAACAATTTTAAGAGATTTATCAGGAAACCCGAGAATTTTCAAAACTTAACCGTTCTTGTAGGTTATGTTACACACGGTTGGAATTATGTATGATTAAAAGTAATTAGTCTACAACAAAACCTCTTGAAACGTGAATATGAGTAACAATAATTTTTAAATGACTTAACAGTGCAATAGATTAAATATTAATATTTTAAGATATGTCAAACGGAGCCGTGATACAAATTAGACAATAAGCATTTTTTAAAGAAAATCGTTTCATAATAAATAAAAAACTACATTGTGAACTAATGTTTCGTATATTAACTGGAATAATTTTTTGTTGGTGATGACTATGATAATTCATAAAGTTATCTAAATTTCTAGATTCATGCTACCATGTAAAAGACGTTGATTAATTCAAACAAATACTTGGATTTACAAAACAAACTTTCTCTCTAGTATTATAAAATCAAAAAAAATATTTATCACACAAACACTGTATTTTATTGTAGCTGTAACAACAAACACAGTTTTTACTATCGAAAATATTTAATTTGTCAAAGAAACGCTTTTATCCTGTTAAAAATAATGTTTTTAGTATAACGGTTTTATTCGTCAAATGATTTTAATTGATTGAATCTTCATGTCAGTCAACAAGATTTGAAGACCATACATCAAAGCTCGTGGACCTAGTAGGGTTCGGAAATTGATTCTGTTACGTTTGTCGACTGAGGCTTTCAGGAAGTGTACCTCTGGATTTTTTTTTCGTGAAAATTAGTTACTCTACGAGATAAAATTGAATTCGACAATAATATCTTATTGTTAAACTCAATGGTATAAAAACAAAGATTTGGCAGGGCTAAAATTTTGGAAGTTGTTGGTTCACAAATCTTAAATTTAAATTTACAAAGTGACTTTCCGTGATGGTTGTGATAAGTACAACATATGAGTCTTTGTAAACATATTCCTGCAGTTAATCAAATTCGGTTGTAAACCTATCAAAATAACAACGGGCTACCCGACTTACCTTTACATGATAAAATTGAAAACAAAAACTATGTTTACAATATGTAAATCGTTTTACCACTAACAAGTACACTCGGATCTAAATTTGTAATTAAAAAAAAAATTTATAATTTTTTTACGCAGTAAGTCCAGTTTGTCTAACGAAGAAAGTAGTCATCTTGATAGTTAATAAATGCATGAAACTTGCGCAGATGTGTGCTTGGGCACAGAAAATGAAAAAAAGTAAATGGCTTTGTAATTGGAAAAAAGAAAATAAAATAGAGAATGCGCACTGACGTGGCAAACAGTGGAGTGGGTTAGTGCGAAATTAAAGGGGCGTTTCGTAGCAGTGGTCTGGAAGAGAAGCGTTGAAAAAAAAGTGTGAGAGGAATAATTGCTGAAAGATATAACTGGAGGGCATTTTTGTTAATCAGATAGGAGGGGAGGGGGCGAGCAACCTAATGTTCGAGCGTCCTAGGTTCGTCAAATTGGAACCTGAATTTAGTCATTTTTTGAAATATAATGAAAAAATAAAATACATACATTACTAGGAAGTCCAGAACCTTTGGCCCTGTAATACTGTAACCCAAGATCCTTTGCCCTGTAACCCTGTAATATTTATAGCCTTCCCTCGTATAATCCAAAGTACAATCATAGCTTGAAATTAATTATACTGATGTACGTAAATTTTTTTTAATTTAATTTTTTATCAAAGTATAAAGTAATTTTGCATTTAGATAACGTGGTTAAGGGCTCCAACGTTATGGGGTTATTAGTGGGATTTTTCCAAATGCCCGTTCTCGTATAGTCTAAGTGAAGTCTCAGTTCCAAGGTTTCCCAACGCATATAATCACCCGCCTCTTTGACTCTTGGAAAGAGACAGAAATCATGGGGTGCACGCGTGAAGAAGAATAAGGTCATCCGGTGAGCTGCGCGAGTCTTTAATTACTCTTCGTTATTTCAATTACCATCGCCGCGCAAAGAGACGGCGGGAGGAGGCTTTGGATCTATAGTGCACCCTATGTCTACGGTAGTATGATATTAATGATATGAAAGTGAATTAAATGAAAATAATAACAGTAACGACAATAGCAATTGTAAAAACAAAAACATTAATAATAGTTATAAGTACAATAATAACGATAATAATTAGAATATGTAGTAGAATGATCAATACTTGTTTATTAACATCAAGAAGTTGTATTATTTCGTGCAAGATATTTTAAACACATTTACCCAGTCCCTCGAGAGAAAAAGGTCGGTGCCCGTCTCGGAATGCAATTATCTTGAGGTGTTATGCATCTTCGCGACACAGAATTTTTGCCAACTCCTCAGCTAGTCCCTCATTATTCTTCTTTTTCTTGAGTTGTAAGGCTCGTTTAAAAGGTAGTTGTATGTAGTAGTCGAGTAAATGATGGTACCTTGGCTTCGTCGAAGCAATAGACGTCCCACTGCGAGGAAAAGTACAGTTGAACGTCTGAGTGGGAGTCGAAGAATCGCTCGGGCTCTATTATGTTCCTGAGCTTTAGTGAGTAATTGTCTTTGGTGAACATTTTCATTATTTTGTGGACTTTTTTCTATCGGTGACCTCTTAATCTCGATTATTACACCTCCAACAGTTAAAATGAGGATCATGACGGTAACTACTGAAATGTGTTAAATGTTAACATTAATTAATGTCCTATGTTATAGTTAATAGGTCTGTAGGTGTATCAAAGGTATATTGGGGGAACATAGCTCAAACAGAATTTCGATGTCTCCAGCCCCCCATAATAAAAGCTTTATCACATCAGCCACTGAGTACATTACCAATCTTTCTTTAGAGCTCCGATGGTTTAGCGATTAGGATGCTAGCCTCCTAGCAGAATCGATATTTGAAGGGTTATGAGATCGAATCCTGTCGAAAAATATCGAGACATTTTCTCGGGCTTTTTCGATGAGACAAGTACCTAGGATGCCCAAAAACCACTCATCCGATTTATATAACAAATGGTCGATTTTTCTGGTGATGTCTGAACCTCGTCAGGGGCGCTTCTTTTTCGAAGGAAAACCCGATCGGTACCTGGCCAGCTCAGAGGATGAATGATCAAAGCCGTCTGAGGGAAACTTTGCCAAGGGCCAGCTCAAAAGACTTCGCACACTGAGCGGTTAGGGCAAAAAAATTGAAAGCAAAAAAAAGGTCTTTGATATAATGTAAAAATGTCCCTATTATGACCATAAATTTCATCATACTTGCTTCTTTGATTTTTTTTTCTAACTGTGAGCTTTAACAGTAGAAATTTTGGTATTAGCTGGTGCGCTATAAATTTACTATTATTATTCTNAAATTTTATAATTTATCTCTTCAATTTAATGTTTCTCGAAAGCTTCAATGAAAATTTCTTTCAATTCACACGTATTTTTGCAATTCATGCACTTTCGATCAAAGCATAATGTAGGATTTTCACATACGATTTTATTAATTGAATTTCTATAGTTGTGAGCTTTAACAGTAGAAATTTTGGTATTAGCTGGTGCGCTATAAATTTACCATTATTATTCTAATTTTTAAATATGGTTCTTAATTGTTAAAATACTTTGTTTTATAAAAAAATTATAAGACCAAAATGTACATAATTATGAAACGTTGTACCTATTGTTTCATATTATGTCCCTATTTATGAAACTTTTTAAAAAACGTAAATTTAGTATAATATTTTAAGACAATTAAAGTTTTTTCACTTGCATAACACTATTTTATTTAATAAAAATAATTATATCGTTTATTTGTTTACTAGAAGTATATAAATTCCTTGTTGAAGTTTGGTACCAGAATACGTACAGTTCAAAAGATAGATTATGTACTACTTTGTCCCTATTTATGAAACTTTTTAAAAAACGTAAATTTAGTATAATATTTTAAGACAATCAAAGTTTTTTTACTTGCATAAAACTATTTTGTTTAACAAAAATAAAGTTTGAGAAATCAAAATATCATACTAATCTTTCTTAAAGACACTTCGCAAAATATTGATATAACATCAAAGCACAACCACGAATTAAACAGAGATACAAGAACATCTCGTATGGATTTCAAATGCAAGAGAAACTCTGGTCATGATTATATTTCTGGACCAATGTTCAATGATTTCGTTCCCATATTTACAATTTCATTTTTATTTTAAAATTCAAATAGACAACAACCGAGTACGTAACCACAAAGCAAAACCACTCCACGCTATGAATTTTGAAGCTTTCCAAAAAACAATCCACTCCCGGATCCCTCGAAGCTTACTAACCCAAGCCTTTCCTCACCAAAAAATCATGAAAATGCAAATGCAATCACAGTCCCGAAAACAAAAAAGTAAAAGAAAAAAAGAGTACGAAAGACCCACGGTGACTTATACGCGCGAAGAGCCACTGACCCGAGGCATGATTAACCGATGGCCCCTTTTTTTCGTTAAAGCTCGCGCGCGTACAAATGCGTGTAGCCGAAGGGCGTGGAAAATTCTTAACGAGCTAGCGCGCCTCTCTTTTTTTCTGTGACTGACTTCCACCCGGCGTTCCATAATTTCCTCGCCCTCTGAACGTTCCGGGGGATCCTTTCAGGGCAGACATTCTCTTCGCGCGTACCCTTTTTCTCGCAAGTATTTTGCATCCCTCGGCTGCTTCGTTAGTTTTTCTTCTTTATTTCGCTTTTAAATTCGTTCACTCGTCCGCATGAATTTTTATATATATA
>NW_019379880.1:40155-98921 GCF_000648655.2 Copidosoma floridanum | reverse complement strand
TATATATATATATATATATTTGTTGAATGAAATGATGAAAGAGGAGGAGCTTTTAATTCTGACGGTGGAACGAGGATGTCGGTAAAGAGCTTTTGAGCTTTTGGTTTCTCTTCTGGCTTGTTCTAGAAACGACATTGTGACAGTATTAAATTTATTCGTATTTTTTTAGATATTTTTTCAAGTAAACGAGAAAATACATTGTTTAAACAAATCTGTCCTCTGAGCACAAGTGTGGACTGCAGTGTTTCAGGGTTTCGTTGATCAATTTTGATGATGCAGTCTTATCGGAATAGGCACTGGACTTTTAATTCCTTTAGCGTAGATATAGACGTCACACAAACTTTTGTTGGTCCAAATCTTACATATTAATGTTACAGTTTCTTTCATACTGTGGCATGAGAAATTTCATGTTCTTACCTTGGAAAACGGAGTTTTGGAATTTTTGATGTAGGCATACGTGCGTCAAGTATGCACGCTGTTACATCTAGGTCAGGCATGTAAGGTTTATTAAAGAGTATGGAAGTGCACCAAATTTTTTCTTTTTTTTTTTTGGAGTTTTAACGTACACTACGTAGAAAATTATTTTATGTATGAAAAACAAGAATCTTCATTCGATTACTTTTTCTCATACCGCCACTATATTTACAAGGCACGCATTTTCATGAATAATTCCGCAAAATAAAAGAAGACTTCAAGGTCCAGTATGATTCAATTTATGAAGTGCACTTTTGGGATTTTTTTTCTTACCCTAGGTGTAAAAGTGATAAACAAAATTTTCTACCTTTGAACTAAGTATCATGAAATTCTTTCTTAATGCTTTTCAACACAAAAAAAGCTTGAAAATAAAAATAGTTATAACGTACCTTGTATTCAAAACTATCTAAAAATGTTTAACTTAGCAATAAAAAAAATGTATAACTTTCAAAAGTTAAAAAATTTTGTGTTCCAAACTTTTCTATCTACAGAGAGAGAATTTTGTTTTCATGTTTATTTATGGTATCGCTTAAATGTATGTAATGTACTCACTCAAATATAATTGGGTTTTTAGAGCGACATTGTATTTACCATAACAGTTGACGGTCTTTTTCTAATCCAGTATTAAATCGTAGGCCCTTACTTCATTCTACAAAGGAAAAAAAAAGTTTCTCACTCATATTCCTTTGTGCATTATACCCAAGCAGACGACAAAAAATCTTCCACAACCAGCTGCAAAGAGGAAAAAAGATCATAAGAAAATACGACAGAGAAGATCGCACCCACGTCACCTCGTGCGCCCATTCAGACATCCGTTTCCTTTCCTTTCTTTCGTTCTTTCTCCTCCAACCTCACCTCCGAAAGAAACTAATAGTCGAGCGGTGGACTTTTTCTTTCCTCTGCGACGCACGGTAGTAATTGCCACCCCGCGGATTTTCTTCCGCTCCCCCAATAGAAGAAAAAAAAGTGAGAGGTATAGAAAAGAAAAGAGGCTTGGAAGAAGGATGGAGAAATGGGCCATTGCCTATTATCCGCGTAGGTACAGCCACGTGGCGTCGCCCAGATAACAGAGTCCATTTAACTTTGATCGGTTTCCCCGTCCTCCACCTCCTTATTTTTCCTTGTTAACTCGGCCCACGACGCGATATCTATCCCGTGTCATCTCACCATATTATATGACGATGATGCCGCTTACACATGAAGCACAGTGGTCTGATGGAGCCGAGGAAAAGTAATTTGCGTCAGTTGAAGGAAATCGGAGGAATTAGCTGCGCTTGCATGCTTTCTTGTTTGCAAGTTCCTTTAATGGGAATCGAGGTGCCGTAAAGATTGGTTGGATCTTACGATTTTGTTGATTATGAGGATTTGATAAAAAAGCTGTATTAACATTTCAGAAGAATGCCACTTTATGGGAAAAAAAGATGAATTGCCTTCTGTGGAAATTTTTCATTATCTTATTATGCGATTCCGTTTCAAGTCAAAGCTTTGTCAAAAGGTATAAAGTTATCTGTGATCAAAAATCAAATTACATATAAGACACCGTTTCTTTTTACAATCAGCAATTTAACTCATTCAATTATGGAGCTATTGCGATGTTGAATTAGTTTTTACTGTACTTCATACATTTAATTGCACAAAATAAGTACTTACTTCTCTGATTATATGAAAACGTCATACAATGATTCCTTGCAAGATTCACCATCAACAATTTTTAGGACATTAACTTAGTACCCTCGAAAATCGTAGCGTTAATTCCAACAAAAAAAAAAAATACATATTTCTTAGATTTTATCAGTGATTCAACAATTCATCACAAATAAAAAAAGTAGTTAAAATAAATTATCAATGTAAATTTATTTAAATAGATAAAAGAACTGTATTATATTTATCTGCTCATAATAACTAATACTTTAGCTGCTAAAAATAATCTGCGTTAAAAGAAAATGATTGTAAGATATTTAATTTTTTTCCTAAAAGCTACAACTAGGCAAAAATTCAATCATGTCAATATCCTGAATTAAAATTTATTTTACAACGCTCTATTAGAACGAAACATTTTTAATCTACTGAAATAACGTGTACGTGAAATCAATAACGTGAAATCACACAATCCTTGTCTATAGGTAAAATAAAGTAAAGACTAATTGTGCAAGTGTCATGCCTACATTTGTACATGTACTATACGTATGATGACGAAAAAGCCTCAATTATCTTATCAAACCCTAGGTTTGATTGACATATACACAAGCACACACCTACTTACACACTCGGCACATGCTTACGATGCCTGCCTGTGTTGATCAGCCACGAGCCAAGGCATTACTTAACGGAAGCTACCACCAGCAGAAGTTAAAGTTTATTGGACTACAGTACCCCGTAGTTGCATTAGTCTGCTCTAAAATATGTAGGCTATTTATCCCAATATGCATGCATAGAGAGAAAGAGACAAAGTGAACAAAGAGACACCTTATGGATAATGGAACACCGTATGTACAAGTATACGCACAGCAACGGCATGAGAATATCAATTGGTCTCAAGGGTGTCGTTCAAGTGGTTGTACATAGTACCTGTCGTTCGGATAATTGGCCGGCGTGTTAGCTTGATTTCGCTGTACAGTGGAGGAGCTGTGTAGGTACAATTACGTGCTCTTCGAGCTTACTGCTATGATTTGAATTTATGAACTGACCATTACTCGATTGGTTTGATTGGTTCATTGATTAACGAGTTGATTTTGCTGTTGGAATCCAAAGTGATTTTCGAGCTGATTTGCTTTTTCATGCAACCGTATGACTGATGGCCAAACTCACTTTTCTAACTTTATACACAAAAATTGGGTAGTATGGTTTTCTTCGCTAACTAGGAATCACGAGATTGACAATCTTATATTACTATAGGCAAAACTAAACGTTGGTTTATAGATGAATTACGAACTTTTGCAAATCTATTTTTGGATCGCTCATCTTATTTAGCTATTATTACGTTTGATGCCTCACATTGAC
The DNA here is from genome assembly GCF_000648655.2 of Copidosoma floridanum. The sequence continues at coordinate 95,447 of NW_019379880.1, read as the reverse complement.
TCGATTTTAGATTTTTCAACGCATTAACTGTTCGATAAAAGTTAACGTTTCAACCCACGATCATAAACCATATTCAGCTCTATTCAAGATAAACTTTTGTGTTAAATTTTCTTTTACATCTTTATTTTTTAAGTCATAATTGTATATTGTAATAGACAACATTGAACCTTGTGCATGTTAATATTATTACTATAATTTTCTGATCTATACTGTACGGTTACGTCAATGTTTCAACAAGAAATGTTTAAATGAATCACATAATCAGCGAATGTAGTAATTGAGACATCCACACCATTTTTAGTCGGTTATGTTATATGCAAGAATTTTCATTGCTTTAATAATTGATTTGCTCATGCAAAGCTGATACTTTTTTTCATCCTGATGTATCTTTCTATTTTATCTCTATTGACTCTTGAAATAACCTGTGCACTACATCTCAATCCTGTTTTTATCGTGAAACACAGCTTACTGGTATAAAACAAAATGAAAACAGCGACTATTTGAGCAAAAAAAAACTGAATCACAAATCACGCTCAAAAGCCATCCCGCGTTTTTTTCTAGTATAAAAACTGCGAGTGTACGAACGCTAAAGCTGATAAAAAATAGAACCACATAGTGTACGGGTGGAGTATATCGTATTTGGAATTCGCGTCTGGGGTGTACACAGTATAAAGGGAGTTTGGGAAAGTTTGCCTCTGTTCGCGGGGAAATCGATGTATACACGGGGAAGAAATATAGGCCACTGGTGTATAAATATATGCCAATAGTCTCTCTTCCTTTCGTTCCAGAACTGTATGAGCGAAAACTGATTGATGGTCCCAACGACGAGAACAAAGACGTTGATGGAGAAAAATGTGAAAGTTTGATTATCTAGAGACCGCTTGTGTGTAATTTTCCTTGCCGAGTTGGGATGGGTTATTTTTCTTTCCTTGTTACCTTTTTTTCTGTGGTAAAGCTGTAAAGTTGATTCCCAGTCTCATAGGAGAGCGAGCAAACGTATATTTGCAGGACAATTTACTTGCGTGGTTACCCTCAAGTTGAAGATGCTACGTTATGGTTCTACTGGGACTTATCTGCTATTGTATTTTACTTTTTTTTATTGTCATACGTAGGTAAAAAACAGGAGTTCATTTTGACGAGTTTGGTCGTATGTACACGCGTAGTTTGGCCAGAAAGTTTGGAATTACTTCACACGAGAACATCTCTGTCCAGAATAATGTTTGTCATTTGGGTGGTGATCATTGGAAATTGGGTTAAAGCGACGAGCGGAAACTTTTTAAGTATCACACAATCCCCCGGAGTGGATAGTTCTCGTGAGATATTTAAAAACTTGCACTAGAGGACATTTTTCAGAAACGGTGAATGATCGAGAAAATTGTCTAGAAACTTTAGAGCTCCTTGACTGCGTTGAAGAAAAATTTCCGAGTTAAGACTAGAGTTTTGTAATGAAGCGATTATCATGTAACAACGTTTTCATCCGCTTAACCGGGCTTGGCTCCACTTTGAAACTACCTATTAATGAGAAGTTTAATTGCGTTGGTTTATTTAAAGTACCAGTGCGCATAATCCGACTATTTTACACGGAACAAGGTACCATTCAAGAAAAAATGTATACGTTAGAGTATACTTAGTTTATAATTATACTGTTCAAGTCATGAATTGTCGAAAACAACTAATCGATAATTGCTATTTACTAGTTTGTGTTTACTACGCCGTCAACCGCTATTAGAACTACTGATCAAAGTAGTGTAAATCCAGTCATTTTCCAAAATTTAACATCCAATCAAAGGATCCAATTGATCATGTTGATGTAAAACTAAAAAGTCAATCACCGTAATGATTTCTCTGCCAGAAATAATTCAGTAAATACAAAAGAACTGAAAGGCTTTTGAGTTTGCGGTCTCCAATTGTCCAGATCTCGTTCGATAGAGTGCATGAAAAAACATTAAAAAACAAGCGTACCAATATTTTTCATCATCGCACTTAAAGTCCCTACTAACTGGGAGCTCGAACAAGCGACCCGCTTTCCCAATTAAATTTAAATTTAAAAGCAAACCACGCCAAAGGCAGTGGACACAACACGCGGGCATACCGTAATGCAGTCGAGTTTTTTTAATCCTCGTCTAATTTCCATGCTTCCGCAAAATGGAAAATGAGAGTCCAGTGTGCGAGAGGTGGATCTGGAATACATTGCACCTGCTGTCTCCTTTCTGTCCTTGTATAATACGCGTACAGCTGCGTGAAATTATTCGAAAGCGAGTTTATGTGTAAGGAAGCTGAAAGAGCGTCCGCAAGGGTTGAGCGTGGAATAAAAATAGAACTTTGCTTCGCATTGAATTATTTCTCAGGGGTTATAGCTTTTTTCTAATGTGTGCGTTTTAAATATGGATCGGCGAAAAATATCGGCTAACCATCTATTCTCGTCTACCCTCCAAAGACTAAAGAACTTTGGGATTTCAAGATCTAAGATCAACCTGATACTTTAATGTGTAGCACAAACTTATCATTTAATCAACCAAAACTTAACATTTCTCAATACAATCCAAAAAGAACATTCTAAATAATATTTTTTACGAGCAATACAATTCTATGAACACCACTAATCGAGAGCAAAACAGATTTCGGCAATTCGTCATTTCTTCCTCAAAAGTTCACCTCCTCCTCAATCTTTGCCAACATATTCTACTACTTCGACGATCTTATTGCAGTGCTTCTGAAATGTTTCCGTGCTAATTACACGCTTGGGGGGGAGAGAGCGGGAGACGGAGAAGTGCAGGACTCATAAATCGATTGGCGACCGAGCATAAAGTTCTACAGCTGCTGCTCCATTCAGTTTCGGGAAATAAGCTACCTACGTCAGTGCATGGCGGTGCTGCTTTCGTTAATTTTTTAAAAATTGTTTTCATTTTTCTGTCTTTTGTATAGTCAGTTTTCTGGTCTCCGAGCTGTATTAATGACCATTAATACCACGTGTGTGTGTCATTGGATGCTGTAGGCTGGGAGTTGTTGGAAAATGAATGAAAGGAATGCTGCAATTATGAGATTCAGAATAAATCCGAATACTTTACAGTGACCTTATGTTTACTGATAGATGCTCTTAAAAACTCTATTCTTGTATACAATTTATGTAAAACTGTACAAAAAAACGTGTTTTTTTTCGTAGTAATACACGAATTAGACCGAAAAATCTCTGGTTCATCGAATTAGTTCTTCTACCAAATTACTGCAAGATGTACTGCTAGGGTCGTGATTATAAATATATAGATGTATAAACTGTAATTAAATGTATACTTTCACACTGGAGTTCTTTCACGTAACGTTAATTATTCATGTATACTAATTTTATAAGGATCCTCTTTTAAGAAGAATAGGAGATAGTGAGGACTCGTAGGTATAAAGTTGGGTTCGTATTGCCCCAACACGTATTACGAGATACCCCAGTGGGAGTGTGCAGGAACGTAATCAGATTTACAATGCCCCTGACTCGTGATGCCCTACGTCCTAAGATTAATGATATTGCTAAGTATTGATTTATTGACTTTCTTGTGCTACCATCGGGTGCGGGTAAGTCGCCAATGCCCCGGGATCATTGAAGTTCGTACTGCCCTGGAGAGCCGCTCTTTACCCAAGGAACACAAGAGAGACGTCACTGGGGGATGGGAAAAACTAGAAGACTGCAATAGCCTCTTCGGCGCCCGTTAAGCCAGAGTTACATATGATAGGAAAGGTGTAATATAAAGAGTAATAATCCATTTTGTAGGTATAATTTTGCCATTTATTGCGTTATCAAAGAAATGTACTATAGCGCTTTAAAGAGCAGAGCTCTGTGGTCATAATGCTGGACTCGTTAATGATGGCAAAAAGTGATTAACATGAGCTGGCATGGGCCTTTTATACCCTCCTGAGAAGCAGCGTCGGTGGCTTTGATTAGGCAGCTCAGAAATAATAGTTGCGAGCTCTAGTATAAGGTGTATCTCCATGTCTTACGTTTGAGTATTAAGGTACTTGATATTTCTTAATGTCGCGAAGATTTAAACTCACAGTAGCTTCGGTTTGGTGATATATTTGACTATTTTAAAAGAGATATTAATTAAAATATACTTGTGACCTCACAGTACACAAAAATGTTGTCACAGTCATATCAATGGTGCTAAAGCAATCTTACAATATATTTTATTTATGTTCATTCTAAAATCAAAAGTTTCAGATCACTATTATAAATCTACAAGTATAAGTACATTCCCACCATAGATATAACAGATTTTAAAAGTTTATTTGAGAGCCGTTTTAATCTTCTAATAAAAACAAAAATTTACATTTACACGAAAGAAAACTTCACCTCNACTTAAATTAATAGTGTTCTCTATTGAAGTCCTGCAGCATCTTCATTTATTTATGTAAGTTGATTTACTATACAGTTATTTAATAATACTTATCTCAAAATGAATGTGCAAACACGACTACATTCAATTTTAAGGCATTTGTCTCTCAAAAGTTTTGAAATAGATATAACAGATTTTAAAAGTTTATTTGAGAGCCGTTTTAATCTTCTAATAAAAACAAAAATTTACATTTACACGAAAGAAAACTTCACCTCACAGTAGTTCTAAAGAAAATAAATACGAATTAACGTTGATAGTATCTCTATAACTACGTAGTAAATACAAAAATATTAAAAATAATAAGGAAAGTTACACATACTTCAGCATTCTCAGACAAGTCAACTAATACTAGTCTGTAGTTAGCCCAAAGAAAATTTCACACCTTAGCTGAGGGTGATAATCCTAGACTGGCTTACTAACTAGACCTTGAGAAGCGATTACTCTTTTCACTGTCTCTGATAATACTATTGCTATTACTCTAATAATCAATGTGTTCTGTACACTCAAAATCAGCAATCTCTCCTCGCTTCTCATCCCCTGACATTTATATAGCTCTCTACGAGACTAATTGCACGAAATTCCATTCTCTAACTCGCGTGGCTAGACTGTTACTACTACGACTACCACTACAAATGTCATATGTTTGGCGAGAAAAGAAAAAAATCGTTGATGTTAGCACGATGATGACTTAGTCGTGCGTTAACACTTATGAGAGGTGTTATGGAAGAAGCTCTTTTTGATTAAGGTTTAAAATATATTGAAATTTTATGAAGAATCGTTCTTTTGCATTTTTAGTCTTCTTAAGTACTTCTCCGTCACCAAAAAGCGATATATATATGAAGCACAGTGGTCTGATGGAGCCGAGGAAAAGTAATTTGCGTCAGTTGAAGGAAATCGGAGGAATTAGCTGCGCTTGCATGCTTTCTTGTTTGCAAGTTCCTTTAATGGGAATCGAGGTGCCGTAAAGATTGGTTGGATCTTACGATTTTGTTGATTATGAGGATTTGATAAAAAAGCTGTATTAACATTTCAGAAGAATGCCACTTTATGGGAAAAAAAGATGAATTGCCTTCTGTGGAAATTTTTCATTATCTTATTATGCGATTCCGTTTCAAGTCAAAGCTTTGTCAAAAGGTATAAAGTTATCTGTGATCAAAAATCAAATTACATATAAGACACCGTTTCTTTTTACAATCAGCAATTTAACTCATTCAATTATGGAGCTATTGCGATGTTGAATTAGTTTTTACTGTACTTCATACATTTAATTGCACAAAATAAGTACTTACTTCTCTGATTATATGAAAACGTCATACAATGATTCCTTGCAAGATTCACCATCAACAATTTTTAGGACATTAACTTAGTACCCTCGAAAATCGTAGCGTTAATTCCAACAAAAAAAAAAAATACATATTTCTTAGATTTTATCAGTGATTCAACAATTCATCACAAATAAAAAAAGTAGTTAAAATAAATTATCAATGTAAATTTATTTAAATAGATAAAAGAACTGTATTATATTTATCTGCTCATAATAACTAATACTTTAGCTGCTAAAAATAATCTGCGTTAAAAGAAAATGATTGTAAGATATTTAATTTTTTTCCTAAAAGCTACAACTAGGCAAAAATTCAATCATGTCAATATCCTGAATTAAAATTTATTTTACAACGCTCTATTAGAACGAAACATTTTTAATCTACTGAAATAACGTGTACGTGAAATCAATAACGTGAAATCACACAATCCTTGTCTATAGGTAAAATAAAGTAAAGACTAATTGTGCAAGTGTCATGCCTACATTTGTACATGTACTATACGTATGATGACGAAAAAGCCTCAATTATCTTATCAAACCCTAGGTTTGATTGACATATACACAAGCACACACCTACTTACACACTCGGCACATGCTTACGATGCCTGCCTGTGTTGATCAGCCACGAGCCAAGGCATTACTTAACGGAAGCTACCACCAGCAGAAGTTAAAGTTTATTGGACTACAGTACCCCGTAGTTGCATTAGTCTGCTCTAAAATATGNATTGGCAGCCATTGAGATTGAACGAAACTGTTAATTTTAGTTTTTCATGTTAGTAGTTTGTATTTATTAATGCACCATGAATTAAATCAATATTAGTGAACAAAAATGGTTGTTTTCGTACCACGGGTGCAAAGTAAAAAAATCTCGCTCTAAGGGTGGGATTTTTGTATGTTTGTGCTCAAGGTCCGAACGTCGTTTTTCTTCCCTAAGGCGCAAGGTCATACTTTAGGCCCATGGACTTACCCACCCATGAGCGCAAAGTGACTTAAGGGCGCAAGACCTTGCACCCATGGTAAAAAAATAAATATACATATTCGTAGACATGATCGTGCTCTAGGTAAAAACATTAGATTAATAAAAAATCCTTTGAACCTAGTCGTATGATTTACAATAACATCCCGACATTTACTTAAGTATGTATATGTAAGATAAATAAATAGAGCACTTTACTTATTGAAGCTGTAATACATTATGGCATATACTTATTAAAGAGTGCCTCAATCCACTATGCACGGTATACTCAATATTAATACTAACAATTTTCGTAGCAAATGGCGACTTATTCGTATGTATTCCCTTACAACTACGAAATATAAATTCAAAAATACTACAGAATTATTTTTTATACTTATAGATTTGAAATTTGGTTCTACTTATTAGTAGCTTGATAACTTGGCTAATGATCTGACAGTTTGAGACTAGTATTGTAGCTTGTATGTAAAAACATTTAGGATTTGAGAGCGTTTTAAACCAAACATAAAAGTTTTTTTACAAGAGATGTATATCGGCTAGCATTTATAGATTCAACTAATACGTTTGTATATTTTTTATAAGTATTAATATACTTTTATAACTATCTTAAAACAGTCCTATTACCTTATTTATAATTAAACTTTGCATAATAATAATATTTAATATATTTTAGACTTACATATCTGCTGTAAAAAAATCATTTGATACGCATAACATGAAATTTTAAAGTACTACACAAGTTCTAGTGTCTGAGGCATGTGTTTCATGAACGGTAAAACATTTTATTCCAAGGATGTTTAATCAAGCAACACGATATATACCATTTAGATCATAGGTAAGTCAAAACATATATTATTTAAATAAGTAACAATCATATTTCTCCATATTTTAACCTCCAAAAAATAATGACTGAGAAAATAAAAATCAAAGCAAAGATTTATGGCTAGCATATTACCTGGAGTTATGTCCTGTGCATGATGGAAGTCTTAGGTATAATCTGACAAAACATTTATATTGTTTGAATAAAGTTATAATTTTTGTATGTTTTAGATATTTTCAGTAGTGGATGGAGATAATGGTGCCAGTGATACATAAGGCTTTACCCCTTTGGATTATACAATAATATAAAAGATAGTACTACAGTCTCACTTATACAAGTAGAGAATGAAAAAGGTATTGTAGATCCAAATGTGAAAATTGATTTCTATAACATCAATGGAGAATGTTTGTAGGAAATTCCGTTTAGTTTACGTCTTGAAAGACTCGTACCATATAGTGAATTAATTCCGGAAAAAAAAAATAGACTGATTATAAAATGTTTTATACGATGGGAGTCGGATAGAAACAGCAAAATTATTAAAGGTTTGAATCCACTTTCGGAAGAGGATACCTTCAGTGATATTATACTTGTGTCAAATGATGGTACAAAGTTCTCGCCTCATAAATTTATTCTATTTCTCGAATATGTTCAAGTATGGTGTGGAGGAGAATCAAGAGTCTGTAGATAAAATTTAAGATTTTGACGGCAAAACTCAGAAAACTGTGTTAATTAAATGTTTTTGATAAAAACGACTGTAAAATCATTGACGTGTTTAATGCTGCTTATAAGTATGCACTTGATATTTTAAAAGAATTATGCGTGGTACAACTGAGTAAGAATTCAACATCTGAGGATGTGAAAAAAATATTAACAATCATCGTAAAAAATAAAGAGACTTAGTAACTCTTTATTTTTACTGTTAGAGCAACAAAGCTTCTTCTACTCTTAAAAGTTAAGTGTTACTTATTCGATTACGTATATGACACAAGTTTCTGACATTGACCACGAGTGTAACGTTATCACACAAGTGTTGGAATCTTCTTGTACGACTTGTGTGAAACATTTTTTGAAACAATCTTTGCCGTTCTGATTTTAGTGTGATGGATCCAAGTTTCTGCACATTGTTACAAAAAATATAATCACTGTCGAGTTTTACTTGCATTACCTAAAAAGTGATAATAAATAAAAGAGACACGTAAAATTTATAAAACTTGACTACTACCTGTAGATTCATTCTACGTTTGTAATAAATTTATGTATAAAATTTGACCCTACCATCAAATCTTAACATTGTAGTCCTCTATGTAAAAAATTTTTTTGTAACTGTTGTCTTGTAAATAAAAGTTTTTTCAATAGCATTTTATTTTATTTGAGTGGCAAATTATATTCCAAGCATATTTTGAAAAAATTAAGAAGCATTTTATCTTATTACAAATTATAGTGTTGAAAGTATTGTTCAAAAATATTACAAGGAATTTTAAATTTAAGTATTATTAAAAACTTTGGTCATAATATTAAGCGACATTCAAATATAAATAAGGGATAGTGGGGCAGCGTGAGTTTGTAGGGTAACTCGGGCACCTCATGTACTCAATAAAAAAATTAATGTTTTTCTCTCAAATAAATTTTTTTACATTGTAAAATATCAACACTATTTTCCTCAAAGAGTATCATGATAAAAAGTAATTAAATAATTTGTAAAAATTTATAAAAATATTTTAATAAATAACCCTGCGGACAATGATAGCTTCACGGCTTCTTTTTACAATAAAAATTATCTCCAGTAATTATCTCGTGAAGTTTCTCCAACAGTCTGTTTGATTTACTTTCAAGATCCGTTGAAAAAAAAATTTTATCTTCCACCATTAAAAAGTTATATTTATTTCAAAACATGGCTTCTAGGGGACATGATGGGCACCGCGCTTGAGGCACAATGAGCCTGAGAACTCTGCGTCTGCAGCAGACGCTGTCATTCTGTTCGAATCAAAACAAAGCTGATTAACTTAACCTTAGTCTTAGCTTTGAATTTCTCTAGTCTGTCTTATTTTATAAGTAAGTAAGTTTAACTGTGGATCGTGACTTGACTAAAAATAAGAATGGTATGTGACGATACAAAAAGGAGATGGAGAGAAATATTCATAATATTCAAATCGAATATTTAAAATATTACACAAAGTGATTCTTTGGTAAATTCAGTTGCTATGAATCCTATAAATTTTAGTTCTTTTTTCCTACAATCTTAAACTGGCAAGACTGAAGAGGTTTTTTACGTATATATTTCATTTTAATGAAGCTTTATTTTTATAATATTAGAGTGCAACATTGATGTGATATTGGCATACAGTTATTTGTACTAAGCACAAAATTTATGAGATTAAGGCAAGATGTTTGTGGTATTAAAATAACTTATCTAACAGATTGTAATGTAACTTGTGATATTACATGTAATGTACAATGATTTAACAAATAAATGTTTAATGTTTCTTAAATAAGTTTTTTATGTTTGTTAAATATCATTAAAAATTAATTAATATAAATACTGTTGTTCACCTACCATCGAATTATTTCAATCATCCCGCGCTCATCGTACCCTACAGCTATGTTCACTGTGCCCGCAGGGGGGCAGAATGAGCATTTTTAAGAACTATATTTTATTATATGATAACTAATTATTTATTGATTTATATATTTTTTATTTCGGGTAGTTTTATTCTATGTGTCACGCTCTGAAAGATGCTCAGCTGGAGAATTATATTTAAGGTGGAAAAAAATTGAAAGAGTGTAAACAATAATGGGTGCCCGTCATGCCCTACTATCCCTTAAGTCGCTTATTCAAATTATTTTTGATATTACCGTAGATTAATTTTAAAAGAGATCTCTAGTTAAGTATAAATCATGAATGAAAATTGATTTGTTACATGGCGTTCACTCGTTACGTGGTAAAAGTCCAAAATGTTAGACCATTAGGCTATTGTAGCTTCATGAAAAGCAGTAAAGACTGTTGTAAACATATGTTAGTCACCAAAAAAGATTCATTTCTTGTATCAATTGGTTTAAACTCCTCGGGTTGCTATCAATCTATCCGAAAGAGCGTTGACAATAAGTGAATAAACTGTTAATTGGTATAAATGTTCACAAAACGGTATATCTTCGACGCCATTATAGTTCAATATTCAGCTACTAAGTAGCACAAGTATCTCTACATAAACGAGGTCTGTTAAAAGTGACGTGACTGTGAAATGTAAGATAATTTAGTTTGACATGGTGCGGTCAAGCGCTAGCATAGGTAAGCTAGACATTTTTTTATAAGCTCTGGTACAAAGTAGTTTTTTCGATATATATGTACTAAAATGTAAACGGATTCATTATATTTTGATGAAAATATTCAAAACAAGTTGCAAAATAAGTTTTCCCCACACACACAATTTCTGATCGAAGCTCTGAACAAAATACTTTAGTAAAACTCAATGCTATATTCGATTTTTTATACACATTTGTGTGCATTATACGAACAAGTATTTTAACACGTGCAAAGTAGCTACATACATCTATTATTTATAAATCCATAAACGCAGCTGATAACAGCATCTGATTTTTTATATTAAATCCAAGCAATCAAACCACCATAATTAACTTTTTTTTCAACCTAGTTACACTTTAACTTCTAATTTTTTTTTATTCAGTACTTTGTTCGGAGGTTATGTAATTATACAATATACTTATCGTTTTTTGCCAAAAAGCACTGAACGGATTTGTAAACCATTTATTTTAATAAAAATATAAATTTCTTGTGCACTTGCATATTCCAAAACGTTGTTGTACGCTACTATTTTTGAAATTACCAAATTTACAGCTTTTTTCGTCATACAATACAGTGTTTCATAAATGTGGATGTGTCCGTCGTATCAGTAAGCTTTACTTTCTCAACGGATATCACTGAGCAGTTGAAAAAATTATTCACCAAAGGACTGTACACTAGATGCCAACCATTGAGAGCTCACGGAACTTAAATTAATAGTGTTCTCTATTGAAGTCCTGCAGCATCTTCATTTATTTATGTAAGTTGATTTACTATACAGTTATTTAATAATACTTATCTCAAAATGAATGTGCAAACACGACTACATTCAATTTTAAGGCATTTGTCTCTCAAAAGTTTTGAAAATATTGATTAGTATCTCTTGCGGTCATATTATACGTTATAAATAAATGAATTATAGTACAAAATGGAAATTTTGTTCTTATCCTTAAACTGTTTAAATATTTTATAAAATAATAATATTCATATTGCACTCTAGACTAGTTGAAAAATATTTTCAAGTGTCTACTCTTATTTAAAAGTACACGATTTTATAGCTTTTGTTGATAGAATTAAACATTCAATATAATAGTCAACTTAAGTAGTGTACAGGTTAGGAGTTTTTTTAGTTATTACTGTCTACTTTCGATAAGAATTTTCGTTTTACTTATCAGTGAAATGAACAATACAATAATCATCTGATAAGATTAAAGCTAGTGAAAGCTTACAATTGAGATATAGAATGTAATTATGAAGTTTTTCAAAGTTAAAGATAATTTGAAAACTCTGAGAATTTGATTATTTTTTTATACAAAAGAAAAAGGTTTTTCATGACAAATAAATTTAATTCTGTATTTTTTTTTCCATTTTCCAGTAAATATAGTACGAAAAAATATTCTAAGAATACTGATTTTGGCTTTTATATTTATTTCGGTCATAAAAGTGATAGTGTTACGCAGGATTTAATATCCTACATGGTACAAGTTTGAGTAAAAGTAAGATAAACGGTGTTTCAAATAAAAGTAGTCAACCTGACTCATGATATTTGAAAACAAGTACCAGTGCCCCTTAATTTGTCGAATATTATCAAGGGCATGTCATAAAATTGATTATACTTTGTAGTAGCTTTTCTTGTCATTTTAAATGTTGAAAAACGATCTATGACTAATAAAACATATCTTAGAATCAATAATTTTTAAAGTCTGCTTAATTTGATCCTCAACTCGGTCTTCTCGTAGAATATAATGGACAATAGATACTTTATTTCTAATATCATACAAAATTTCCTTACTTTGTTCATCAATTGGCATGACTAAATGGTTATTCTTTGATTCTAACAGATTGAAATTGATTAATTGGTTAGCTTTTAGTTACTTTCAAGACCAGACTAGTGCCATTATAGCAAGAATAAAAGATACTAAATGGAGCTGTTGATAGATCAATATTTTCGTATAATTCTTTCAAAAAGATAATAACTGCATATATTGTTCTTATTTAATTTAGTTATATTATTTATTAATATAGTCGTCATAATAATATTGAATTAAATCTTTTTTAGACACTCAAAGCTACTGAGAATAAATTATTTCATCTATAAATCATGGGATCCAAAAATGAAATGCAGGTTCTAATTTCCGAGGCGTGTGTTTCATGGACGATAGAAAATTTTATTCTGAATGCATGTAGCCCATCAGGACGATGTGTGCCACTTAGATCACAGGTAAATCAAGTTATGGAATATTTATTATTTAATAATAACTATATTGACGCAGCATAGTACCTTCAAAAAAAAAAAAAAAAAAGGTATAGAGGACACTGAATATAAAAATGATTTGAGATGGATATGCTTAGTTTCATTAGCTCTGCCATAGAACTTTGTGCTGTTAAAATATTCTATTAAAGTAGATTAGATATATAAAAAATACAAAATTGAGCAAAAATTGTTATTCTGCTTTGTTTGCTATAATATAATTTACGAAAAGTAATGTCAATGCATAGATAGAATTTGGAAGAGCATAATCGCAAATATTAATTTTTTTCATATTAAATCGAGTCATTCGTAACCTTGATATAATTTATATTTTTTTTCCATACCAAAGCTTAGGTGAAGATTTTTTTAACGCTTTTAATTACTTTTAAAAAAAACTATTGTTACTACCATTTCAAGAAAAGTTACAATAAAATAAAGTAAACAGTTAATTGATGTATTATTTTACTTTTCAAAAATACATTTATTTTTAAGATAAAAATAAGGTGGATCAAACATGATTTTCTAGATCATATGACTATTTTTTAAACCTGGCTTACATCCTACGCAAAAAATATCGTTTATAATTTTGGTTTTCTCTAGCACACGACTTTTTTCATACTTCAACATACACTTATGTTGTTAATTAATTATTTTATTTATACTTATAACTTATTACATGGGATTTGAATACTTAGCTTAGGTTCAAATCGTTATAAAAATAAAAATAAAGTATTTTATGTTACCAAAACAAATAAGTGATATATTTATCATGTAGGAAGCTGTTTTTTAAATTTAAATAAAGGTTTATGCATATTTTTTGTTTCAGGTATTTTCAGTAGCAGCTAAAGATTGTCCCAAGTGGTACCTCAAGCTGTACCCTTTTGATTATCACAACAAAATAAAAGATACCACTACTATTTTTCTAATACAAATGAGCAACGAAAGAAATCACGAAGAACCGTTTGTAAAAATCAATTTTTATAATAATGAAGGAGAATGTTTGAAAGAAACTCCCTTTAGTTCATGTCTTGAAAGAAGTGTAAGGCGTGATGAACTAGCCCGTCTGAATAATGGCAGCCTCATCATTAAATGTTGGATACGATGGGATGCAGATAGAAACGCGTTCAAAGAAGCAAGTGACAATAATAAAATCAACATTTCAAGCAAACTTTTGGAAAGTTACAACCTGCTGGGGAAAGAAGATACTTTCAGCGACGTTAAACTCGTGGCGAACGATGGTACTGAGTTCCCAGTTCATCGGTGCATATTAGCGCTACGCAGTCCTGTGTTCACGGCCATGTTTAGATATAATATGAGGGAAAATCAAGAGTCTGTAGTTAAAATCGAAGACTTTGATGGTAAAACTTTGAAAGCTGTGCTGCAATTCATCTATTCGAATGAGATTGAAGAAGCCGACTGTGACATTGTCGAAGTATTTGTGGCTGCTGATAAATATGCCCTTGATTTTCTAAGAGAATTATGCGAAGCACAGCTTTGCACAAACTTGACAGTTGAAAATGCAGCAACTCATCTGTCACTGGCTGATCTATACAGTTCTTCAACTCTGATGTCACAATCACTTAATTTCATAAAAGAACACATAAGAGATGTTATGAAAACTGAATCATTCAAGAATCTAAAGAAAACACAACCACATCTTTTGGAAAAAATATTGTTGACTGTGTTTAAAGAAGAAATTTAAAATATTATATTTCTACTATCACATTTTTTGAAATTGCACGATATACTATTTACTAAAATGACTGGAAAGTTTTAAGGTTCATTGAATTCTCAAGAAATTCATGAAACTTTAAAATGTTATTAACAGAAAAGTAAAGTTAAGTACTAATTATTTTATTAACCTTTGTAAAAATTATATGCATTGTCAACTTAAATTTTGTTACATCACTTCAAAAGTAATAATCGTACAAACAAATATAGAATTATTAATTTAATACATCTACAATATTTACCAAGAATCACTTAATTAAGAAATTAAGAAATTGTACTAAAAGTTATCCATCAACAGACGTAACCGCTTTCAAAAGGATAATGAATTCATGTTTAAGTATATATACATCATGATTTTTTTAAAACATATGTAAGTGTAATTATAATAAATTCTCTGTTTTAATAGTAAAACTTTTCTTATTTGTCAATTTTTTTAACCACCTATTTTTTGAGTTTCAAAAACAGTTGTCTTAAACAATATGTGCAAAACTTTTCACCGAAGCACTTCATCAGTATTCGAGATAAAGATATTGTTACGTGGGGGGTTGAAGACCGAGGGCACTTTCTAAAAAAAGAAAAACAAGTAGAATAGTACGATTACTACTTTTGCTCTTAGATTTCTCGCATTCTGTTATCACCTACTTACTTGCTTTTATTATTCATCATCTCCCTTACAGCACTATATTGGGCCTTAAAAGAGGGAGATTACCATCACACATATTTTTGTTTGTTTACATCCATACATATAAAATGTCACTTTACTACAGAAGTCATATTGTTGTCTCTCCCATCTATAATTTTACATGGATCTGAAGCGATTTATCAAAGGTAATTAAAGTCACTTGTCATGTTAGTATGCTTTAAACTAAATCATAGAAAATTTGGTCACTTATTTGACAGTAAATCTTGTTTTAGTACAGTGAGACAGTTGAAGTCTCTAATTCAAATAAAGATGCGCAATACTGTTGAAATAGTTACTGGCTAGTCCGAAAAGTTTGAGGATTAATGATTGTACTTGGGTCATAAACAGCATCTTAATTTTTACTGACTCAGCAAAAACTATATATTACAACCATAAATCAGTAAATATTCGCTTATTTTAATTCAGATTGTATAGTGTAGATGTCTTTACATTCAGTACAAAGCTTTCTTAAGGACTAAAAAATAGTTTTTAGGGTAACGTTTCTATATACAAGCACATACATTCACTTATAGTGGGCTCTCTAAAAATAAATCACTAAAAATTCGGTCAAAGATTCTTCAATAAATTCAGTTTTGACGTATTACAAATATTGCAATAATCACAGTAAATCTTCTCTTTTTATCTTACTAATATTTAACACCTTAGGCAGAAGTAAATAATTTATAGATAATTTAACTTGTTTATAGTAAAAATCATTAAAATTTTTCTCAACCTTTATAAATAGTGTAATTTACTGCTAAATTAGAGTGTTCGTATCATGCACGTATCATGCATGTATCATTTTATTTGCATCATAAAATATCTATGCGTGTGTTTCCTTCATTTGGGCATTTAAAATACTTACACAAGCTTATTCGTTATCGGATATATTCGTGCAATGTATATGAACTGTCCAGAGTAAATAGATATCCAAAAAAAGTGTAAGTACTTTTAATATAAGATAGTTGATGTTTTGTCAATCATTATAAATAATCTGATAGTTAAAAGACAGAAAAACGTGAGTTAACATTAAATGGTATCAAAATGACATTTTCATTAGGACTGTATTTCAAACTATTCATTAATGTTGTTTGAAAAAATATACAAATGACTCAATAACTTTGTATTTGTTATTAAATCTTGGTATTAGATTTTACAATTCAAGTAAATTAACATCATGTAAAAAACCAATAACGGCAGTAATGTCCACAAGACTGATAAATGTTTATGTATAGTTTTACGACACATAAGACTTAGAGGTGAATTTCGTAAAACAAAGAGGGGTAAAATAGATTATTCGCGTTCAGTTTGTCTTCTTTCGTTCCTCCAGTTTGAGCCAAAACCCATCTTTGGCCGTCAAATTAAAATTCGACAAGCCAAAAATAATGGGGTCCCGCGACTTCTCGGTGAACTTGATGACGAACTTTCTCACTAAATCAATGATCACGATTTTCGCTTCCATCAAAGCGAAACGGTTGCCTATACACTGTCTTAGCCCAATGCCAAAAGGCATGTAGGTGTACGGCTCGATCTTGCTCCTATTCTCGTCACTGAATCGTTCGGGATCGAATTTATCGGGCTTGGGAAAGTATTTCGGATCTCGATGCAGTCCGAAAATCGGTAGCAACAGCACCATCCCTCTCTCTACGCTACACTCTGGGTATCCCTCCATCGGCGGTGGGAGTACGTGATCTTTAGTGCAGACTCTATTGGTGAACGGAGCTACCGGATACTTCCTCAGCGTCTCGCTGGCTACCATGTCCAGATATTTCATTTTCGACAAGGAGTCGTAGGTGACTTTTCCACCGTCCTCCCTCGTTTGCTCTTCGATTTCTTCGTACAGTCTTTCCTGGATATGGAGATTGGCTGCCAGCTCATGAGCTATAAAACACATTAGGCTGGAGGAGGTGTCGAAGCCAGCCAGAAAGAAGAAGAAAGCTTGGCCTACGATGTCGTCGAGCGTCACCTCGATCCCGTCCCTCCTTTCCATGGCTAGCATCAAAAGGTGGATCATGTCCTGTCTGACGATGCCTTGTTCTTTTCTTATCTTTACCGTTCCTTTGATGATGTTT
Source organism: Copidosoma floridanum (assembly GCF_000648655.2). The sequence continues at coordinate 77,914 of NW_019379880.1, read as the reverse complement.
TTGAAAAATTCATCAGTCCTGCGGGGGAAAAACGTGGCACCGAGCAGGCGCATGAGTCTCGGGAACAATGTCAAGAGTTCGAACTTGATGGTGCTCAAAAATGTAAAAGAGAGGGCTGTCTTGCCGTGAGAGTAGAATTCGTTTTCTTTGTCGTTCATCGAATTGAATTTCACCCCATAAGCCGCGCTCGCAATAACGTCACTCGTATACCTGGAGAACGCGTCCTTCGCCTCGAAGCATTTAGCTACCTAAAACAGACGTTAGGTTGTTTACCAGCAGATAACTTCATTGATTTTTGTACATCAAGATATTCAACGGGAAAAAATTGACATTTTTGCGAGGCATGAGGATAATAATTTTTAGAAATCACTATTCTTGCGAATTTTTAAAATTTTCGAAGAAGTAAGAAACAGTAACTGGGAAAATTTTATACATATTTAACAACATTTTCCCACAATAACTTTGCAAAGCTTTGATATTTAATTTTTTTTTTTTTAACATTAAAAATTAATTTTACGGTCCAATTTTCATAGTGTTTCATAATTATAGAGTTTCACATAATATATAGATATAATATGAGGGAAAATCAAGAGTCTGTAGATAAAATTTAAGGTTATCCATGCAAATAATGTCGCTAATGCAAATTTATGATGTGGAACATCATACTCGCGAAATTACAGATATTAATCAAGACCTTCGGATTGGTAAAGGGTTAAAATGAAATTAAACTGGGAATAGAAACTCGTACACTCGTAGTTAGTTCGTAGTGAAATAATGTAATACCATAACGGATTTAGTGGGAAGAGAAAGAATATTCATTGAAACCTTGATACAGAGGTGTTCGTTACGCAATATTTCATACATTTGTATCAAATGAAAAAAAACTACAAAGGCATATTGTTTCATTATCATGAAACGGATAAAATACTGTACGAATACTAAATGAATGCATAAAGACGTTCTACAGAAAGTATTTGGATAAAAGACCTCCACCAGCTTGTAACAACTTTAAACAAAAATAAGTTTTGCATTCAAAGATCCCGTTAAATAATCACAAAGTCTATGATCATGACACAATACCCACACAAGGCTTCTCCACAAATCATTCCAAACATTATTGTTTTTTAATTTTGGTACGTTTACTAAAGTTCCTGTATTTTATACTGAAAGCATGTCCAGAAACGTCCGATTTTTTTCAATGTACTTCTACATAGCCAAATTCAAATTACACACATAATTCCATGTCAACAAGTGCTGTCAGCGTTTAATCTACTTCCTATGTATAGCTCAAGATTTTTACTTCGTATTCATTCAACCACACACACGCGCGTGTAGAGAGCGGTTAACAGCACATAAGAATGTCTAAGGTTGATAACACCAATAATAAGAGATAATTTCAAAACTGCTACATGTGTAACAATATACACGTACATTTAACATCAAATTTTTAAACGAGTGGAATGGCATAGTTATTAGGCTTTCAGCTTACAACTTCAGTTAAGTTACGTAGAATATTGTTAACGCAGTTGTATCAATGCTATAAGAATGTATTTAACTAGTGTAGCAAATGAGATAGTTGAGTTTTGAAATTTCTACACTTGGGAATGTTCATCCATTACCATAGACTATTTGTTGAGATTCACTCACTCGACTGATTCAGCTCAGCATTTCAGGACATTATTTTTGAAGAGACGTAGTCATTGGCAGCCATTGAGATTGAACGAAACTGTTAATTTTAGTTTTTCATGTTAGTAGTTTGTATTTATTAATGCACCATGAATTAAATCAATATTAGTGAACAAAAATGGTTGTTTTCGTACCACGGGTGCAAAGTAAAAAAATCTCGCTCTAAGGGTGGGATTTTTGTATGTTTGTGCTCAAGGTCCGAACGTCGTTTTTCTTCCCTAAGGCGCAAGGTCATACTTTAGGCCCATGGACTTACCCACCCATGAGCGCAAAGTGACTTAAGGGCGCAAGACCTTGCACCCATGGTAAAAAAATAAATATACATATTCGTAGACATGATCGTGCTCTAGGTAAAAACATTAGATTAATAAAAAATCCTTTGAACCTAGTCGTATGATTTACAATAACATCCCGACATTTACTTAAGTATGTATATGTAAGATAAATAAATAGAGCACTTTACTTATTGAAGCTGTAATACATTATGGCATATACTTATTAAAGAGTGCCTCAATCCACTATGCACGGTATACTCAATATTAATACTAACAATTTTCGTAGCAAATGGCGACTTATTCGTATGTATTCCCTTACAACTACGAAATATAAATTCAAAAATACTACAGAATTATTTTTTATACTTATAGATTTGAAATTTGGTTCTACTTATTAGTAGCTTGATAACTTGGCTAATGATCTGACAGTTTGAGACTAGTATTGTAGCTTGTATGTAAAAACATTTAGGATTTGAGAGCGTTTTAAACCAAACATAAAAGTTTTTTTACAAGAGATGTATTGCGCTTAAAATTGATTTTTTTATACAAAAGTTTTATTTATATAGAAAGCTTGTGTTGTGTCGAGGCCTGGAGCTTTAGCCTCCCTTATCTCACCTTTTATCCGGCTCTGTGAGTATAGCAGTTCTTCACATAAAAGAATCCTCTAAAATTAACTGGATACACTGTACCTGTTACAGCAAAGATAACGCATGTATAAATAGGTTAATACGTCAGACAATAATATTCATGTCAATTTTCCAGTAGATATGTTAAATAGTATCTGTGAAGAGTTACCACTTCATGAACTGAGTTAAAAATTAAGTACAATATAAATGCTAAATAGAAATTTTACTATATCACACGATTTATACAATGGTTCTTGATTAGGAGTTATTAAATTATTGAAGTACAACGTGGAAGGGGAAATAATAACTGGTAAAAAAATTGGATAAAAAGTTTTTATCTCAAGATTGATTTTAAACACTGAAAACACCTTTTCACTACCTTTTGTTTTATATCGTAAACCATTCTTAATGGTTGCGGCATTTTTTATGAATATCAATAAATCTTTAGGTCAAAGTTGATAATGTTGGTTTATACTTAAGAAAAAAAGTATTGTCTTACGGTCATCATACGTAGCTTCATAATGATGNTTAGCAATAGATATTACTCTTTACTCTTTAATAAAATATACCACAACATAATATGTAGTTAATATCGATTTAAAAAAATAATAATTTTTATCACAACATAAACCACGTTCGAATCTTATTAATAATAAATTAATATCAAGATGAATACATAGTAAGAACTATCAGCACTAATTATTTTTCTTTCTTTCCTCCATCTTCAGCCAAATTCCATCTGCTGCAGTCAAACTGAAACTCCTCTTTGAATACTCTACTGGATACTGCGTTTTCTCCGAAAACTTGAGAACAAACTTCTGTAAAAGATGGACAATGACGATTTTTATTTCCATCAGAGCAAATCGATTTCCTATACACTGCCGAGGTCCTATGCCAAACGGTAAATATGTGTAAGGTTGGATTGTACTTTTGTTAGTCTCACTAAATCGGTCAGGATCAAATTTTTCTGGATTAGGATAGTATTGAGGGTTGTGATGGATTGCATAAATGGGAATCATCACGACCGTGTCTTTTTCCACTCGAAGCTCAGGATACCCCTCCATTGGGGGAGGAAGGGTGCAATCCTTGGTGCACCGTCTATTGGTCATGCTCGCTAGAGGGTATTTCCTCAACGCTTCAGTAACAACCATGTCCAAGTATTTTAACTCCGTCAATGATTCGTAGGTGATCTTTCCATCGTTTCCAAACTGCTTGTCTATTTCATGGTACAACTTGTCTTGAATATCACGATTAGCTGCCAACTCAAGAGCTAAGAAACTCATCAAATTGGACGTTGTTTCGAAGCCAGCTATGAAGAATATCAAAGAATGGCCCACGACATTGTCCATAGTTATGTCAAAGTCGCTAGTTTTATTGTCCATTGCTTTGATCAGCAGTTGAAGCATGTCAAGACGAATGATACCATTTTCTTTTCTCGTTCTGATTGTTTCCTCGATCAATCTCTTGAAGAAACGATTGGTGGCCTTTGGAAAAAACGTAGTACCAAATAGTCTCATGATTCTTGGAAAGTTCAGCAGTAATACTATTTTCAGTATCCACAAGGGCTTGCCAACCGACGTGGCGGACTGGCCATAAGCGTAAAACTCATTGTTCCGATCTTTCAGTGAATTTACCTTGACCCCGAAAGCTGATGTGGCTATCACGTCGTTGGCGTATCTTGTAAATATGTCCCTGGCTTGAAAGTCCTTTGCTGCCTGCAATCGAAAAAATAGTCTGTCATATTCCACGGACCAACCATAAAGGGCTTTAAAATCTTACCTGTGGGTTCTCAACAAAGTATCGAACAAAGTCGTGAGAGCATTCGCTCATCAGGTCAAACAAAAGCTTCATCCTGGGCGCTGTGTAGCTGGGGCTCAAGGTTCTCCTCGAGTTTTTCCACTTCTGACCACACAGCGAGAATAAATTGCAACCGGCAATCGGGTCCATTTCTTCGGTGACAAAGGGTTCATGGTCCATGAAATTATCAAAGTTTTTGATACAAATGTCGCGAATCAGCTCGAGATCTTTGACAACGATTGCTGGCTTGCGGAAATCAAACATGCCGTAGTATCGGGCTTTCGGGTGTCGTTTGTAAAGGTTCAGCGAGTGCGTGACGAATGACGATAGTCCAAAGAATATCGGATAATTGTGGCCCAGAACAGGTACCAGCTCCAGATGCAATGTTTTGCGCTTTTTCCAATATGTGTACTGATTGTATACTGTGCAGGCTGCACATAACAGTAGTGCCCCCATTATCCCCAATGGTATAAGCAGCAGAGGCGTCATTTTGGGCCAACAATTGTTTTCCGCTCTACTTGTAATTACTCAAGTACTACTTGGCTCTGGAATGGGATTGAGTTAATTCACTGTAGTAAAAATTTCAATGTTACTTTTCTTAATGTATATCTTTATCATTTATCACGTTTTTACCACATACAACCATTGATATGTACCTCGTAACATCTTAAAGTAGAAAACTGAAAAATATAAGTTTTTTCATTGATTGTATCTTTTATTTGACCATTTGCACTGTATTATCTTTTTTTAAGTCTTAGGTACTATAAAGTATACAATAAACATATAAATAGTTTGAAAAATTGGTATTATTTTACCTTAAGAAGGGTATTAGAAACTTAAATTATTGAAATAAGTAACACAATACTCCCTAAATTTTCAACATTTCTCAAAACTGTATACCATTTCCTACAACAAAGAAAGCTCATCGGCAAACAGAATAGCTATCCTTGTCTCGTTTCAACATTGTCATTTTAAATCTGTATGGTAATCTTTCGAAACCATCAAATGCCTATTGATAAACTAAAGTTCATTCAGATATATGTATAAGTAATAATTAGATGTAATAAACATTGTTTGAATGAACTTTTACGTATTTCACAATTGTTCGACAAGTAAAGAAACAAAAGCATCAATCGAGCAACATATCTCATAGATTATTTAGCCACAAATACGCTGACGCATCAATTGACACGCTAAAAACAATAAATCATTGATAATTAAAATTGTTTCCGCTCGTACAATCGTATCAAGTAAAGACTCAACGTAACAAAATTACACACCCACGCGCGCGTACCCCAAACAACGGCTTAAAACTGCATGTAGATATACAACTGACTCGTGCCAGGGTAATCATCTCACTCACGAGTTACATATACAATCACTCACTCGAGCTCTCCGGAAACGTGGCAGCATACAACTTTAATTTCGATAAAAGCTTTCGAGAACATCTGAAACGTGTTTTTCCCTCCTCAAATACTCTTATATTTCCCACACTTGCGCTCCATTGTATCATTTACACTCTATTTTAAAGAACAATAATCTTGGTATAACTGTATGAGCCACAACAATAAAAAACAAACATCCACGTACTTGCCCGTACGCGATGAGTCATACACAATACAATCTCGGGTGGGATCGAAGAAAAAAAACATCACCACGTCAAGGGCGATCGAAATTTTTTGCCACACATTACGCAAGTTTGCGTCAAGAAATCAGCGCAGATATCGAGCAAAGTATTGAGCGTTTAATTCACGGACGCGTTTATTATATATAGACGCTACAGCGCAGTGGTCAACTGCGTTACTGTGTGAACAGTGTGAAAATGTGTGCTCGTAGAAGGAGGAGCGATTGTTGCGCTGCGACGGTCAGTTGATGTTAGCAGCGATCAATTTACTCGCTTGGTAAATAAGGGGAGCAAAGTGGAGGATAGAGAGGTGGAATGGGTTTGCAGGGGGAGTTGGTGTTTGCCATATCTCGTGAAATGTAAAAAATTTGTAAATTTTTATTGAAAAAGTAAGACCATAAATTAAAAAAAATTTTAATTTCATTCATTTGAATAATTAATTTTAATAACTATTAAACTTTGAGTCATAAAGACAGCAGCACAAGAGGCGCTGTGAGGCAGAGTGGTTATTTCAAGTGGGCTAGAGTATGTTTTTTCCCGTAAATTGGGTCACACGGGATAACGTGGCAAATCAGTCTCAAGGATTGTCAATACATTTGACTAACGAGACTTTTAATTAAAATTTTTTAATACGTATGTTATCGCAGACACAAAATTAATATACTACATAATAATATCTAGGTAATGAGTCAACATGAAATGTGATTGGAAAACCAGCCGTACAAAAAATGTTTGATACTCGTAATGAGCCAAATGTTCCTACATCACTGTAAAAAAAAGAAATTATTTATGCCCAAAGATTTATACTATCATTGGTGATTAAAAAGTCAAGTCATTCAAAGAAAAGATAATATACTGAGCAACAGTTTTCTCGTTTGTTAAACGTATAACTGTACGTGTATTTCGTAGATGAAACATGAATTTTTTCAAATTATATTTAGCTTACATTTGTCATCGTTTTGCGTTGTTTCTTTTATACGATTAAACACAGTTTTTTTTCTGCTCAGGTGTGATCCAATAAAAGTAGAACATAGTTTTCCAACTTTAAGATAACTTTATGAGAATGTCAAAATAAATTTCACCAACTCAAAAATAAATTAAATAAGCTTTAAGTTTTTCAGTATTGTTTGAATTTCACTAAAAAACAAGCCAACTCCGCTTCGAAAAATTCACCTTTTAAGCACAGTATTGTATGAAAAAGCTCTAAATTTCCTCGTAAAAAGCCTCATTCAGAGTCCAGATTGTGTCAAAGTGACTCATCAAAACAAAAAAGAGCCAATCATTCTGGATGTAATCAATTAAGTGCAAAGCGACTGCAGAGGATACAGTTTCGCAAAAACGACCACGCCTGGGTCACCGAAATAAAAAGCTCAACCCACATCGAAGACGTGACAACACGTCCCTTTCGAATAATCAAGTACAAGCACGGCATCACTTTCTGTTTTCCAGCTTCGAAACTCGCCCGGGATCTTCAAAATCCAAGTTTCCCCTGAGTCCCATCCCAGTAAAAGGTCACTCGTATGTAAATGCCAACTCAAAGCACGATTGAAAAAAAAAAGTATTCTTCCGTTTATTTTCATCGGCATCGCATGTTCTGGAATTCCCACGTGGTGACACTCTTTTCCTCTCGGCCCTTATCTCTTTTTGACGCATCGGTGGTTTTCATCAACTTTGCGTGGGTAGGTACATAAATGTTCGTGAGCAAACTCAAGCTTACGGGGGAGTAAACAGGTTGTAGCAACTAGTTTTTTCTTTCCCCTCTATATTGGTAGTAGCGGATAGGAACTCGTATATTGTTGTTGCTCTTTGCGTATCTCTGCTCAACGTCTGTTTGGAGTACAGCCGGAGAAACTCGCGGTATTTTCACACAGAAGTAACTTTAAGGCGCAAAAAAACTCTTTTTTGCTTTGCCGCGTATAGTTGTTACGGAATTTTCAGCATATGAGCGGAGTTTGGGTTGTGTTCCATTTTTAAAATTCTTTTTTCAGTGACTGGTGGCACGATTTCGAGATTTTGACCGGATAGAGATGTATATTTTAATCATATGCCGTGAAAATGTACAGAAAAAGCTGTAATCTCTGTATGAGAATTCTTTCTGTGAAACTCACTCTGTAAAGCACTTTTAAAACACTCACTCTGGAGACTAACATTTGAAGCACATTTAAGATAATCGGTCAGGTATCTTTTACATTTTTCATTGATAATTAACCATTTTAAGTTATAAAAAAATTGACTTTTGAAGAAAGATTTCATACGGAGGGACAATATAGAACATGACCAATCTTTTAAATGGTATATATTAAGGCTCAAACTTAACATGATATTGAAAGAAAGCTATATCATCTAAGAAAAACATTTTATAAGTATACAAATCTCTTAAAAAATATTATCATGTTGGTCACACCGTGGCAAGTGGTAGTAAACCAAGGAAAACAAACATTTCTAACATTCAAGCTCGAAAACATGTGGTCTGTTTAAATCTTTATGTCGTCTAAGGCGGGCGATCCACTATTTAGACTGATACGTCAAATTTACCACGTGTTTTATTTGTGATGATTCTGTGAAAAAGATTTTTTTATTAATTTTTCTTTGTAGCGGGAGACAAAAAAAGCCTTTCCACGAAAAATGTAAGTTCACACAAGGTACTTTTAAGTCACATGAATAAATTTCGAGCAAATTAAATTATTTAACATTCGAAAGATAAAAATTTAACGCACAAACAAGACGATGATTACTATTTGGCGTTCCCTATAACGCTAAAGTGAGTTTAGCATCTAACGACGAAGGTACTCATGGGAGAACTATTTGCCCAATGCCAGAAACTTCATTTCTCGGATTGCTATTTTTTCAAGTGGACTGTAGTGCTTGGGACGGCTAGCTGAAAATATTTGTCTCGCGAAATATTCAGTCGAACCACTACACGTTTGTCGAGATGCGTTTTAACGGGTCGATCGAGCGGACGTTTTTTGTTTGTCAAAGGAAGGGAATAAATAAAGGGACAGTCGATGAAGCGAAGTTTCTCGACGAATCAATGCATCGGGCCATCGCAGATTTATCGGGAAAACGCGGGGAAATGGATTGTTGAGGTTGGTCGGTCTTTTCTTTTCACCCTTGCACGCGCATCGTGATTATTTCAATTTACGTTTTGACACGCGTTGTGTGGAAAAAATGTAGATTGATTACCCGCACGTCGTCCTTTTTAAAAGGCTCGTTCGGCCGAAAACGACGGGAATTGATGGATCGATCGACCGCGGGGACGCTTCGACGGGCAAATTAATTTAATTTCATGTGTATATACCCGGAAATGTAACGAGGCGCTTTTCATCGATTTTATTCGGATAATGTACGTAACGTTGAATTAATTCCGTTCATTAGAATAACTACGTTGCCTTGGTGCTATTGACATCATTTTCGTGTGAATTACGTATGATGGAATCGGTTTCCCGAGTGGGTCAAATAATCAATTTTTACCTTTCGACGATACAAAATGAAATACCGAAAAAGGCAAACTTTTACTTACTTGGACTGCTTTTACGGACTGATACTAAAATATCAATTTCAAGACAAAAGGGTGGATCTTTTTGAAAATGGTCCGCTATCCGAAAGCTATCCGTCAACCGGAGAAAATATCTCCTGCGTCCCATCTCCCAGATCCCCTTTGACGATATGAAATTTTTCATAGCCAAGACCGGATTTTCCCTAATACGGTCGATTCGCTAAGGATGAAAGAGATGCGGTTATCGCGGGGATTTGTACATTTCTTCAATTTCTTGGCACGTGGCTCGACGAATTCTAAAGAATGATATACCCTCACTGCGAATTAATCGTCGCAAAAAGTTTTAAAGGCGGGTTCGCTCCGTTGGCAGCTTTGAAAGGGTCATCAATACTGCTTCGATTATTCTTTAGAGGGGATTTAACGTATTTTTAGCCATTTATTTCAATTTTTTGTTTCAATTTTATTTTTGCATCGTTATTAGGTGAAGTTAGTGCACACGACGTTTGATACTTTATTTTATTTTTCTGAATCTTCGTAGATGACCTTATTTTATTACTACTGGCGAATTCTTGTAACTTGCAATAAAAAGTTTTTATCTTGAACTATTTTAAAACCCGTATTTTTGTGAGTGAATTCCATTTCTTCTCTTCAGCAAATGATATCTATATTCATATGCTTTTTGTTAAAAATAATCAAAGGATATTAATGCTAGTCGTAGCAAGAGACAATAATTGGTCATTTGATTTTTGAGACAAATTCAACCACTAATACCTTTAAAAAAATACAGCAACTAATAGACACAATGTGAAATAAACTCCAGAGCTTTATAATAAAATCAGAAAAAAGTCGGTTTTCACAATTGAAGTTGATTAAAAAATTCAGACTCGGCAGGAGATATCGCTGCACATTGCTTACAATGTTATTTTTCACAATTTTTTCAGTCCGCACTATCTGAAATTTCTGGACGCAAAAATATCATTGGTATTCTCATAAGATTCTTTTACAGTAAATATCTTTGTATGATCGTTTCTTTATTTCGTGCACGATTTCAAGAAACAGATAAGAACAAAAATTGGAAGGATAGGCCTGCGATACATTTGGGCTAAAGCCGTGAACGAGATATTCCTCCAAACTTTGGAGCATCACCACCACCTTCAGCATCATTGCTAGCAGGAAGAGATAAGACCGCAGCTATCCTACATCCTCTCCCTTTTTAATTTGAAATCTCTCTTCCGCCTCGCAAGCGATAGAGTTATACTTGCTCCCTCCCACGCATGAAAGGAATTTTTTTTTTTTTTTTTCATACTTACGACAGAAATTTCCTTGCGAATAACGCCGGTCCGAAAGAAGATGCAGCGGTAGCTCGAGATTTTTTCCCTGTAAAATGACAGCCGTGGGACGCGACCCGCAAAAAGGAGCGAGCTTCTTCTCTCAAGGTGGGTGGCTTCGGGAGGGCAACGGAAGAAAGTCATAGCCAAGCGTGTCGTCCCCAGGGATGTAGAGCGAAAAAAGTCGACTTTTCATTTTGCATGCCCTATATACCTTCCTTTCGATTTTTTTTTTTTTTTTCCTCTCTTTCTGTGGTCTTTTTTCGATGTGCGTTCTCTGATCGGCTTTTTTCCATCCATTCGCACTCGAGGAGAGGTGGAACAAAAGCGATATTTGCCCAGAAGAGAGGGCCGTAGTGCAAGATCGGCGCGTTGCAATCGTATTACTTTCGCACATCAAGACAAATGTGTACTCGCGCGACTTGCTTCTTCTTCTTCGTCTTTTATTACTTCTCGTCTTTGTTCCCTTTCGTTGCACCTCTTCCGCAAAATCGACGTCAATTTCCTTTGGCGGAAGAAGAATCGATGGATCCGCGCAAACGGAGAGTTTTTTTTTTCTTTATTTTACGGGCTCTTGAATCTCGGATTGTGCAAATCGATCCTCCGATACCTGCTTTTAATCAAGTGTGTGTGCGCGACGAAATGAAAATATCTGCCTGTCGATCTCCGTGATACGTTTTTACTTGAAAAAAAAAATTTTTTTTCAGTCAATCAAGCAATGGGAATGTATCTTTGAGGCAAGTGTTTCTCATGTGTACACGTTTTGGTTTGCTATTCAGCCATTTACCTTTTGCCCTGGTCTTCCTTCGTCGTTACTCCGGTCGTCTGTGAGATTTACAAAAATGAAGCTGAATCGGGCTAACAAATCAGAAATCAGTACATCCGTGGTTACACCAACAATAAAACTATGTTCTCGAAACTCTCCCAGTTCAAGGAGTTGAGTTTTACCGTTCAGTACAAATACGTGGGGGAGAAATAAGGAGCTTACCACGCAACAGATAGCCCACAAGTCTTTACGCATTCAAAACGAAACGATGATAGCTAATCACCTATACTTTTCTTTGATTATTGTTGATCTAAAGATTATTTATCAAAACGCCCGAGTACATATTCGTAGTTTGTACTCTAAGAAATAAATCAGGCCAAAAGTTATCATCAGTAGGACTCACAACCTGAGATACAAATCCAACAATCACGCAGTGTAACTGCTAGCCCTTATAAAATTTGTAACTGATTCCAATACACCCACCTTAGCTTAATTGATCTCATAAAGTATCAGCTTTGCGTCGATGAATATGTATAGGAGGTAAGACTACAGTCGGTATGACGTTGTGCCTCTTCTCGTTATTTTGCATAATAATAGCTGTAAAGTTATCAATTGATGATAATAAGTTGAGGTAAGCCTATCGATGAAGTATAGAAAATCCTGTTGCTAATGTACTGAGTACCCTTGTAGGACAAAATTATCGAAATTTGCACATCTACGAATAAGAAAGCTGCTGAGTCCACATACACGTACTTTTATATTCAAAACACTAACTCCATGTGAGTCAGTTATTTTCTAAAATAATTACTCCAAGTCTTATTAAAATTTACAGCATGAGTATACAAAAGCCTCAACTCTAATGTTAATCGAGCTCAAAGTCATTTCTTGGTTTTTATTTCGTAAAAGACTACCTTAGTTTGATGCTGCTCCGAATAATAAGCATTATTTTCGAAGATCAAAGTCATCGAAAGTTCCTAAGGCTTTTTTCGTCTGTTTTTAACTATTTATTCAATCCTTTCAATCACATTTAATATGCGTTCATTCAAAAGCAAAACCAATTCAATGCAATTGTAATCTTCAGTTATTAAAAATCTCTGTTTGCCAGTAGAACAAAGAAAATCATTCGATCCTCTGTGAAAACTCAGATTTCACCTTTGCGCCCGTATCGCGCGAAAACATACAAACATACGTGTAAAAAAAAGACAAAGAAGAATCACGTCACGGACACGGTATATAATTGCACGACGGTCTTTGACAGGCCATTTTTTGCCCCATCCCCCTACTGTCGCTTCTGTACTCTAGTCGGACAAAAGAAACAGGATAGCGTAAGTTCTGATAAAAAAAAAAAAAGTTCCAAGTGGCTGGACATCGATGGACGGCTACCATCAGTAAAAGTAAGAGAAAAGAGCAGTGTGGGGTGGAACAGGGGATGGAAGCAAATGAGGGGAAGCGGATTGGGATGGAAAAAAAGTAATTGATGGGGTTTAGAGAGACAGAGCGAGGGATGGACTGGTAACTGAGATTTTGCTTAACCCGTGTATTTCAAGATAGGGTTTAAGGGGTAGTTTAGTTGCAAAGAAAATTTGCAAGTCTTCAATCCCCTTGAAAGGTCACGTAGAATGTTTATCTTGAATAATTTATTTAAGATAAAGGCCTAACTGTATACAAAAACATACTCTATGAAGGATACAAGAAAACGCTATGCCCATAGTATTGTTAGTCTAAGCTACAATTTAGTTAGCAGCTTTTTTTCATTGATTTGAATGTGAACACATTTTTTACTATTTCTTGACAAAACTGTACATTAAACAAAAAAAAATTGTCTAAGTTTGTGCATAAATATTTTACCGTACATCAATATGTTGTGTTATTAGTTTTTGTATCTTATTGAAACACAATTTTTTTTAAGCAGCATTCAATTAAAACATCCGAGAGAAATAACGAAAAAAACATTGAAAAATCAATTTCTACCTTGTAACACCAAGAATTCTTTACGTTTGTTTGAATTAATAAAAAATCGTTTTGCTTTACTTTTTCATCTAAAATTTGAAGACACAATGTCAAATGCAAAGCTTGTAGTTACACTATCGGCTCCTAGATACATGTCTTAATCCTTTCACTAATTCAAAAGCATTGTACTTTTCATTGTTGTAGCTACTTTTTTATTACATAATAAAAAAAATTAAAAAAAAATTTAAGGTAACATTCAACAGATAGCTAATTCAGATTACTGTAATGGTGTATAATAGGAAATGCAAGCTAATGGGTTGGACGAAAGAGAGCACGAATGTTGTGAAACACTTATGTTAATTAGCCACCACTTATCTGAATTTAATTGAAGCAGAGGACCCTCGCTCTTTTGAAATTAATTTCACAACTTTCCAAATAAACAATTTTCCTTTGTTTCACAGAGCTCAAGTTGTATTTTCGTCGTAAATACTTGATAATTTTGAGACAAATGAGAACAGTTTAAGATGATTTCGGTTTTTAAAAACTTGCTTTCAAAAAAATCTTATACGATAGAAATATTATTTTTTTAAATCTTGAAGATATTTCAAAAATCACCACTTTTATTTATTTTACGATTTGCTAAAAATTGTACTCTTTTAAACATATATCTCTCAAAAGTATTTAACTTAAACTATAATAAAGTACAATCTTTAATTCAGCAATGCCAAGATTTAATGTATTTACTTACGTAACGCGGGAAGAAAACAGCAATTGATGAAAATTAAGAAACACTAATTAGAAGTCAAAAAAGATGACCCTCAAAGTTTTGGAACGATTCAAGGATTTTTTTGTAAAAGAAGCGATAGTTTTGTAAAAGTATTGACATAAATAATTTTTTTACGAAGAAGCTCTATTTAATCTTTGTTAAGGAGGTTTGGGAGTTTTACTCAGAGAGGCGTGGAACGGGGAGTCCCCTCTGCCCGCGCAGCTGTGCCCCCTTTCCCGCGCACCTCCTCTTGCACCCCACAAACTTGAAACTGTACGACTTTAATTGATTATATTTTTGAAAAATGCCTGGCAAGGCTTGATTTTTTTTGTCGAGCATCTTCCTTTTGTACCAAGGTATCTATAAAAACGTTTTTTTTATTCCAACACATTTATAATATACCCTAATTTGAATTAAAAGGTAAACCTAACCTTGCTCTCTCGTAAGAGACCGTGTTAAACTGTCAATATTTCATAATTTTTTTCTTGAAAATTTCCCCTGGTGAAAAATCTGAAAAAATTCATGAGCACTCGTAATATGCTCAAATACAAGATACATTTGTTTGACACGTTTCTCCATTTTGAACTTTTCACCCAAACCTCCGTAAGCTCTGAGATACCTGGTAATTGTATATTTATTCTAATATCTGATACCTATACCATACTTTCCATTATAAGTAGAGATACTTTTCTTTTTTAAAGTATAAAAAGAAGCTCTTTAGTACTAATCAACCGACGAAAGCTATAAGGCTATATCTCGGATTTGGCAACGTAACATTCTACTTACTAAACCACTAAAAGCAGGTTTAACGTGTCGTTGAAATGACAGCTAACCCCAACACCTGGAACGGACGTAAACAAAGCAATTTTCTCCACTTTCAAACAGAAGCAAAGCAGCTTATTCCGCTGACTTCCTGACAAAACTCGAGCAGTTGATTCATAAATCGAAACAACTGCCCAACAATCGCTCACCGCCAATCTCCTAATCTTCTTAGGCCGACAACACGCAGAACTAGAAAATAACGGCAGCCAAGGCTACACCGGGAAAAAGAAAAGCCCCCTGGTGCACGGGAACACTTAGCAGCCAACTAAACGGTGCGGTGCGCGCGTGGGTATTGGCGATAGCTCGCTTGAGCTTATTGATTTCGTTGTTCTTAACAGCCACTTGTCTTTTATTAGACTTTTAATCTTGTTAGGAACGCGAAAGGGAAAGAAAAAGAAAAAAAAAGGTTTAACGATTTTGAGATAAGTCGCGTATTTCCTCTTCGTGCACTTGCTTTTGTGCTCAGGTATATACGTACGTGATCAGCCACAACTGTGTACGTGACATTGCCTATTTGTTTGAATAAATTTTTAGCCTTTGATCTTGGGTTAATTTTTTTCTGTTGTCGTTGATGCGGCGACCCTAATGATTTCATGGAAAATTGGAACGCCGTAAAATATTCTTTAATCATTGACCCTACGTGCCAGAATTTGACCAGTTTTAACTTTTTCGACTCAAAACAGATAAAATTAAACATTTCACATAATTTTTTTGCCTCTCGTTTTGTTTTTTCATTATCTTGTATTTGTCGAAATCGCTTGGGTACAGAAACAAGGAAATTGTATTTTGTGGAGAGACACATTGTATACGAAGAGGAAAACTACTTTTTTATGTTTCAATGAAATAATTTAATTATTGAGAAATCGTTTTACTTTGTACCAAAGTTAAACAGCTTTGGTGATGGATTTTTTAGTGCCGTTACACTAAAACATGTAGACGTTAAGCTAAACGGGCTTATAAAACGACATTTTAGGATTCAAGTGAACTTACGGTACCAAGATAGTGAAATTAATACTAGAAAAATGTTAAATTGAAATAATTCTTCTACCTTGGTTAATAAAAGAAGCTGCGATGAAGTTGTTGATATTTAGAAGCTATAATAAAATTAGATTCAAAGATATTGGGTATTAAAACTCCATACTGAGCAGGTTTCTTGCTATGAATAAACCACAAGGCTCCCGGTTATCTGTAAACTAGGTTCAAGCTCAACTCGCGAAAATAATTACAAATAAGATAATCTAGTTCGAAGGAAAAAGTGCAAGATGTAGCTAAGGTGGAAAAGTTAAGAATACTCAGATGGCATGTGTGCTGCCGCCCAAGACAATGCCGAGGGTAGCAAGCATCCGGTATGGGCATTTTTTACTTTTGTTCGTGATGCTTGTACGACCACAACAGCCGGGAATCGAGAACTTCCGACCACGTGTATTAAGTAATAACTGAAACTTTTCTCGTTTCGGTCACTTGCACGTAATGATGGCAGTAAAGATTTAGGGGAGTGTTCATCGATATTTTTTTACTTTTCGGAAATTCATTAGACTTTTTTCTTCTATTTAATAGACAATTGTCTTTAAAAAAGTTTACATAACAAATTAAAGGTTTCATCTAACCCGTAGGTATATTTATGCATGTCAAATTTACCTCAAAAAGACTTTGTAAAAACAGTTAGCTCGCAATTGGTTAGCCGATTATTTGAGGACATTGGAAAAATTAATCTGTACTATTGAAGTTGTAACAATGACATTGAGATCTCATAATTGGAACGTATATTTTCATGTACTAAGAAGGAGATACCCAAGATCATCAGTTCAAATGATTTTGATAAACTGATAAATTCATTTATTATACTTTGGTATTTGTTAATAATATCTCCAATCACCAATTGTCATGGGTATACTACCTCACATACGCATAGCTGCTTATAATTCTCTGTGAAAAAAATTCAGATCTACGAAACATCGCATAGTCAAAATTCCTCCATAAAAAGAATTCAGTACTCAACGCTCCCTTCCTTCTTTAATATCTGTGATACTGAACCACAGAACTTTTCAACCCCCTTAATCGTGAATAAACAAACAAACAAGAGTCCCATCTCCAAACAGAACCACATTGGAAGGATAAAAAAAAGGCATCCAAGATCCCTTCGTAAAACATGCAACAAACACAGCTTCCTCAAACAAGATAGAAACAAGAAGGAAGCAATAAATAACGCAAAAGTTCCAGGAAGGGCTCGACAACCCCCCCCCCCCCAGCGACCTTCTTCGGCAAGTGCAGTTGCCCGCCAGGTGCCCTAGAAAAAAATCCCCCTCCAAACAGCGTCATTTCATTCACGCGTGTATTTTTACCCCTTCACTTCCCCGTCCTCCTCGATTCAACAGCTAACCAGCAGAGGTAGGGCCCAAGGGGGTACAACCACCCTTCGATCCATGGGCAATCCATCAAGCAAAACCACCAGCTCTTCGAAAAGCGCCGCACGATACGCATATTATTTGTGTACCTTGTACAATAATACACACACACACACACAGAGAGAGAGAGAAAGAGAGAGAAGAATGAGATGGGGATGAATAAACACATGGGTGTACTCTTTGAAGAGTAGCACGAGCTACCGAGTCGGGGTGAAGGGGGTGGGGTTAAACCGTGGAGGGAAAGGGGGCTTGAAAGTGCCTGTCCGTGGGTTATAGTAGGTGGATGGGTACCTATAGTGGTGGAGTCGGAGGGTAGGTATTGATTGTCAGGCGCGCGCGCGCAACGTGGACGTGTATATATATATATATATATACACACACCAATACGGAGTAGCATCCAGTGGTGCGCCGGCTCAGAGATAGGAGGGGGGTCTGGAGCAGCTAGCCAGCCGGGTGCCAGTTTCTCCTAGGCGCTTCCTGGCTGCTTATATGGGGATACCCGTGTATCCCGTTCGATGTCGGTGATCTGATACTCGGGCGCGTTTGTACGACCCTTGGTGACTACCGATACACACGGATCAAGCGGAAGGGAGAGGTTGCGGGAGAGAAAACAAAGGTGGCCGGGAAGGGTGCACGTGTGCGCGCGATGCATATAATACACGCGCGGGGAGGACAGACCGAGCGAGCGGCGGGTGGGTGTTACGCGTGCAGTTAGCTGTCAGTCCCCCGAGCTGCCGGTGTACGTGTGGGAAGAGCGCGCTGTATATGTGCCCAGTGCTTTTCGGTGCTGGTGGCTGGTGGTATAGAGTCTCGCTCCCTCCGTGGTTGCCAGCAGTAGGCGCGGACGACGCTTGGGTAGAGGAGCTCCGCACTCTTTTTCTTCTTCGCTTTGGCGCGCTTCCGTGCGCTTTCGTTGTGTACCCGTACCCCTTCGCTAAACTCTCTTTGCGGACAAATCACGTTGGAAACGGAGGTTAAACGAACAAAAAGAAGTCCACGTCTATGTGAAATTTATGCATTACGAAAATAAGAACAATAACATATAATATGTACCTGCTGCGCGATAATAAAACGTCATTTGTGGTTCAACAGTCACGTGTGTCAAGTGGCTCATCTACATAGTGTCTACATACTTATATTTTCAAAGGTGTTTAAGGGTGAATAGATAATTATAATAATA
This sequence comes from Copidosoma floridanum, assembly GCF_000648655.2. The sequence continues at coordinate 59,193 of NW_019379880.1, read as the reverse complement.
ATGATAATAATAATAATAATTAATAAATAAACAAGTGCACACGTGCCGCTACGCGGAAATATACGGAATATCGCGTGTCGCTGGCATCACGTGGGCTACTTTGATACATGCTTACAGGTATAATACTATATCGAAGGACGCGTGGATATCTGCGTGTCTATATACGTATGAAACCGAGCACGTGTGAAAATAAATAAGCTCGGATGAGTTATCCAAAGATGTGCGTGGTTTAACATGACGAGGGAGAGTCGCCTTGAAAGACCGTGATTATGTGCGTGTGCAATATTAAAAATGTTGCTGATTTGTGGTGATGGTGATTACGTAATATTATAGGATAGGGGATGGGTGCTGTGACATATACGATAAATAATTGAATCGCTTGCGAGCGTATCAAGACGGAGAGGAAGAGAGAGAGAGAGAGAGAGAGAAATCGTTACTCTATATTGTACTTTATATTTGTTACCTGTGGTCAAAGTCAATTCGTACATGTATACGCTTACCATCGAGAAAATATGCAAAATTATAAATATTTCGTTATAAAAAAAGATATTATACGTGTTAAGTGGACGAAGGTGTGAGTGAATGCGAGAAGAGTCCGTTGACTGATTGAAAGTGAAAATAAAAAAAATAAAAAAATAAATAATCGTCGCAACAGAGTCAAGACGAGGATTAGAAGTGGGTGTTACAACGGGCACAGCGACGGCAAGACTCGTAAGGGAGACCGGCACGATGTACGAGGGCGGTGGCATGGCTGCTGAACGCCAGGTAGGTCCCCACACTCTGATCTCCTTAATATGTGCTCTCTCTCTTCTCACTCTCTTATTGTTCATGATCAACGCACGTGCATACACACACACACACACACACACATATGTATTATACGCAATACACACACACGCGCCCGCGCTTATCCCGCTATTATGCGTTTAATGGACTCACTGCGTGCGGGGCGCGATTGTTCCCGGCCGTGAGTTCTCAACAACAATAATGGACCAGATGACAGACATTACAGCCGATATACATATGTGCACACACGGCGACTCGTCACGTCGAGTGCACCACATTTGTGATTCCGTCTTTGCGGAGACAATAGTCCCGGATGGGGGTAATGCATTATGGTGACTATTTTGTTTTGCCGTTGGAGCGGGAAATTCTTGTGGGCTTTTATTTCATGTTCAATATGGGCAATCGGACGGATGCAAATACTTTTTTTTCATCCGCACGGATAAAAGCGCCAGCGGGTATTTGTACGTTTACATATACGAATTGTTGCTTCAATTCGGTGTATTTTGGTTTTCGGGATGCCATGAAGTGGTTGGTTTTTGTAGAAGCATAGGGTTTCGCGATCCCAATTTTAGGGGGTAAAATTTGACAACCACTTGGTATCTCTATTGAGTCTTTGATCAATATTTGTTGCTCCAAAAAGTGTCATTCTCGAGGCATTTGTGAGCATTTTTGCGGTATAATACGATGAATACAAAATCTTAAAAGTCCCCCAAAAAGTAACAGAAGTACGGAAACATTAAAGCGTAATACACGTGTAACAAACCACTAGCGAGCATTTAAATTCAAAACACTAAAAATGTATCAGTTTGCGTTTCGCGTGGATTCTGAAACACATCCAATTACCAACGTCGAAACCACAATGCAGCTAGCAGCTCAATCATTCGACTTAACCATTACTCGAATCCATTTGAACCGAATACGTAGACCAGAGTTGGTACATAATACAGAATGTTCTACTTCTGTTACCATTAACGCGTGCCACGTACATTTCACGAAAATGAACAACTTTTACAACATCATTAAAATTCAATCTCAACTTGAACAAAAGAATAGAAAATGTTGCGATGTTACATCATGATGATCACGTCTAAACATACTCGTGAGCCCATTGCACACGTGCTCCGACAGCAGTGGAATAAAAGTATTCGGCACGCGATCGATCAGCTGAAATCCGAAATCTCGGGGATGCGCTCGGCTCAGGCGGAATCGCGAGAAAGTATACACTCACGTTTCAATCTCAAACTATACATCTTTTTTTTTTCACACTCATTTCCTTTTTCATATATTTCAAACATGTGCACTACTCATTTTATTTTTCTCATGTCTCCGTTTCGTGGTGATATTGGGATCGAACAAGATGACACTGGCTCGTATACTATAACACACCTCTATCTCCTTACTTTTTCTCATATTTATCCATTGACGTGCGTAGCTGTCTGTTGTTGTTTTTTTTTTTTTTTTTTTTCCTTATAAAAGAAAGCGACTTGTGGCAAGTTATTGTTTCCAATGAGTAGCTTTATTTAGACCTTTTTTTTACTCTGCGATGTGATTTATAGTTTTTTTTTCTTTTTTGTCCAATGGTGAAGTAATCGACGTTAGAAGCGTGTGTCAATGCACGTATTTACTAGCGAGAATAGTTTGATCTAGTTTCGCGCAAAAGTTACGCGTGCTGTACGTTTGACAATTCCGTATGTGTGTGTTTTAGCTTTTGTTTGTATACTTATGTGTCTGCAACATATAGCCAACATAGCAGTTATCCCATTCACGATGGTTTAGCGAAAAATAGCGTATGGATGTGTAATATAGCTTAGTCATATAGAATTTATTGTACTAAATTACGTAAAGTACCAAAATAAACATGATAAACTATTTATAATAATATGCTTTCATTGTAAAATAATAATTAGTACCCCTACTCGGAAAGCTCGAAATTTTACCTCTTTTGACGAGAAATTAAAAACAATTTCGTAACAAAATTACAAAGTGCTTACTTTAGGAAATATTAAATTTGAGCTCTCGATCTCCACGTAGGCCCAGCTACGCCTGGGATTTGTGAGTTTTCCCATTTCATTAAAAATTTTCCAAGCATTTCCGAATTTTCCGGGAAAGTCAACGCACGTGGTCAAAGGTAGCCCCAGCACTTGCGAAATATGGGTCACCAAAGCAACGGCGTATACATACAGCTGAAACCCGGTTTTCAACATCAGCCTCCCTTTTTTATTCGCTCTCCGGACCAAAAGTAAATATTGTGCGCGGGCGAGGTGGAGGGCGGAATTGACAAAAGTCGCGCATGCGTCGGAGCCGAGGATTCAATTGAACTTGAAATCGACAGACTTACGAGACTTATTTTCCTAATCGAAAAGTTTTCCAAGGGAGTTCATCTGCTGAGGGGTTTTGTGGAAGTTGAGGCTTCCAGATGTGTGACAAATTGAAGTGTCAGAGAAGTTTTACTTCCCGACATTGTCGCAAAATGAAGGAGACAGTTTCGTTTGTCGTCAGCTTTTTAAATTGAGAATTAGACTGTTCCAGTGTATTGAGCTGCTCATCGGAGCTTTTTTTGACACCTGGAATTAACGTACAAAGTATAAAAAATTAGCTTAGGTACGAGATTCGTGATCTCGCGGTGTGTCACACTCACCTGTTTCGCACGTTTGTTGAATCTCGTGCAATTTAAAGACACATTGAATGGAGATACATTGCATAAAAACAAAATGGACTAAATCAAGTCTTCTGACAACATAGTGGAGTTACGTTGAAAACAAAGTCACTCCATCATCACTCCTACACACGTTTGCGACAAAACATCGAACCATCTTCTCTCCATTTCCGAACAAAATGAATAAAACAAACAGATAACGCTTCACTATACATACCTTCCTCAACAACCACACAAACTTGAAACATAAACTCCCCGATGTTTATTCAATTGCCTCACGTTGCGACCCTGTTTGGCCAAGTTTCTCCAACAAAAAAGTTCCTCCCACGCGTATCCAAGCAAAATTTCACGTGCCATTCTGTTTTGGAAATACATTACCCTTTTTTTCCCTTTACTTTCAAAGCTGTTTTTCCACATTCACAACTAGCTAGTGATTCATGAATATGATAATAAATCAAACGCCAGACGAATCAGCGAAGGGATTTGTTGGTAAAAAGTTTCATTGTCAAACTTCACTCCAATTTCGACTGGACACACAGTGGAATTTAGTCTCTGTTACCCGATATCATACGATGAAGCGTCGCGATCGAGGGGTCGTATATTCTAATCCACTTCCCCCTACTGTAGGGGTTATATCTACCCCTTACGGAATTAGATAAAAAGTATTGAGTTATTTTACTAGAAGATTGATAAAACATTGCACGTATCGGTAATTGAGACTAAATTCCACCTCCAACGATCACGATGGTGCCAAAATTTTTCCCCGAGTATTTAAGTACCGCACGACACGAGCAGTCGTGAAAACAAGGGTAGTTTGCCGGGTGAAATAGTTAATTGATCGAGAAGGAGAGAGTAAGTGAAAACGAGTTGGGGCGAGGGATGGGCCGAGTGCCCGAAACAGACGGAGCTGGGAGCGCTCGCGCGCGAAATCGGTCCTTTCTGGTGCTTTCGATGGAAAAAGTTTTTCAGAGCCCGATCCCAGGAGGAGGCGTGTCTCTCTCTCTCTCGTTTTCTTGCTCGGCGAGCCGTGCGCACCGGCCAGATAATCCGCTTTGAGCGAAAATGAGTGGCGTCCGTTGTTGCCTCTTCCTTTTTGCAAACTCCTCTCTCTTTCTTCCTTTCTTGTCTCCCCAGCTTCGCCTCGTTCGGTGTACAGAGGATTACACTGGCGGTGTTTTGTTGCTTCTTCTCTTTCTTCCGTTCTCAGCTCCGCGGAGGAAAAAGAGACGGGGTATTGTTGCAAGGAGGGTGAGCCGATGTTTTGCAGTGGCAGGCATTTTTCGGGAGGGTCTGGTGATAAATTGTATCCAGATGGAGTTTCATCCCAGGCGTACGTCGTTACCTGCTAATGATTCGCTCGTCTTGTTGGTTATCCTGCGATATGGGAAATTCTTTTGGTGTCTCGTGCCACTCGTGACGCTAGAAGCTTGATTTATTTCCTCGAAATGCCTCTTGATCCCCCGAACAGATTGAAATGGAAATTTAGGCCAGGACGTGATCTGGGTTCAAGTGTTTTAAAAATGTAAACACCGATCATTACTTTGAAGATGCTAAGAGCTTTCAACCGATTCCCTTGAAAACTGCTAGGGTGCCTTGTTTCAAATCGTACCACTGTTGTAATTTTTTTGTTGCAAGGAATTTCAAATTGCAAAATGATAAGAGCAATCATCTGCCAAATTGTGGAACACGTACGTATGAAACCTACTCCAGATATCAGTTGGTATTGATGGGTAAAGATAAATATAGTTTGGAAAGAAAGTAACCACTGAAAGGATCGATGGGCTAAATACTTCAATGTCTTGATAAAAACTCAAAAGTCGTTTTGGGACTTTTAATGACTTACAGGTTAAATGAGTTTTTTAATTTACTAACTTTGAGTAAAGTCGGAATCTAAGTAATTCTGAGTTCAAGAAGAGGCATATTCTTTTGAGGCTTCTTTAGCCCTTTGAAAAGGTATACTTTTTGAACAAATTTCATCTCTGCGAGTTCTTAAAAATGTGGTACAAGGCGAAATCTTTTTTCGTTCTAACACGTCATCTTTGTATCAAAACTCGTCCAAATTTCGAATTGTGTTCTCTTGATTTAATGGGCCGTATAAAAAAAATTGGTAATATCGTTTAAATACCACGTTTATCTTCCATACGCAACTTTATATTATACTTTGAGCAAATGATTATCAAATTTCTTTGTACACTTATATACCAGAGATAAATTTCTTACCATTGTATCTTATTAAAACGTGATCTTAAAAAAATAAAAAAAATCCGTCACCCAGGAAAAGCTCTCAACCAGCCACATCAGGAGCGCGTATAGCCAAGAAACCCAAATTCACGACGGGACTCCTTATCGACCTTGCCCGAGGCCATTACAAATCGAAGAGGAAGCCTGAATTATGGCCACTCCAGTGCTCGTCTCTCCTCGACTTTCATTAAACACATATCAGACCCCCCCTACCAACAACATTTGTGAATAATAAAATTAGATATTTCCTCGAGCAGAGATAAAACTTCATCAACAATCCAAAACTTTAAGCATTTGATAGCTTCGAGTCTAAAATTTACATTATTAAATATCGTGAAAATTTCAGGCTCTGCAATGAGGTCAGATCTCGCCTAAAGTACGTAATGCGCATATTTACACAATTGTCGCGACAAAGATTGTATTTGAACGGCCACGTTTAACTAATCTACATAACTTAGGCTGCAGTGGATGGGATGATTTTATATTACATGATATCACGTTTTGAGCGTAGAATCCTTGGTCCATCAAAACACCTCTGAGTCTTGACGAACGCATGTGTGTGTTATGCTGTGGTTTTCGTTTGTGTGCAGGTATGCGGAAAAAAACTCGTATCTCGTGCATAATCTCCTCCAACATCCGACCCTTAAACGGCTTATACTCGGGTACACGGGTGCCTCGCTTTTTTAGATTATGGTATACTTCCCAAGAAATAAATAACCGGATGATCTTCAGCCTAAAATCGTTACATGTCTACTATTCATATCAGCGGCGTTTCAGGGAATCCCGAAAAGTTTTGACTTATGAGGAGATAATCGGATAAAGCAACCTGGTATACGGAATGATGTGAACGTTTTTAAAAGTTGCGTTTAATTAGGAATATCAAGCACAAACTATTTGACAAAATGTAAATAGATATTTTTGATTTCATCCATTACGTCATGGTCGAGATAGTCATTACTGTAGCAGAGACGTGACGTCTTGGAGTCACACCTCATATAGATGGTCTTCTCTAACTGTATATTCTCTGGTGAAACTTTGCGTGTGTGATTAGGAAACTTGCTTCAACTTTCAATTCAATCGAGCGTTGTCTTTGCAAGCTGGTGAGAAGGAGCGGCTGTATTGTGTTGAAAATTGATTTCCTAGCATCATATCTTTTGTTACGTTTTTCTATGTTTTTACTTTTATTTTACATTATATTTAGCTAAAGGCATTTTTTCTAAGAAATATGCTTATAGTTGGAGAATAACTCACTGCGTCGTAAATGTTATACAATAAATTTTTTTCTTATTTAGAACTTGCAATTACTGATCAGGTAAGATTCTTTAAATACCTTCGCCCATCAGCTCGGCTTACCTTACTCGTGTGTATCTACTTAATTTTTCAGACGGTGGATTCTTGGGTCAGAAGTAAAATGTACTGCGAAGTTTTTAGTTCAACTGTAGATTTATCAATGTACGCATGATTGATAAAAAAATGTGAGTCCTCGATGGCGTAGGTTGATCAAACGAATAGTTCGGTGACTCGCTACTATCAATTGTGCGTACATAAAGAAAATTATTTTCCACACTTTTAGCTAGTTAACCAAAAATTTGTATTCAAAATATTAATTGTTAAATCATCTCTTCATTTGATTTGGTATAAATGATCGTAATAATAGTAGTTGATTCTAAACTTTGCTTTCGAAGTAAAAAGATTGTAGACACCAAGTTCTTGAAAATTCTAGCAGCTTTGCTTAAAAATGCTCTATCAAGATTAAGGGTCAAACTTCAATTAAAAGAGAGTTTCAAGGAGCCGTCTTTTATTCTCTAAAATTTAAATTCTGCGTGATTATCAAAGGTACAGTCAAAGGAGCTTCTGAAGTGGATATTTTATTCAAGCGGTTTGCCGATTCCATTCCTAAAAATTTCCCCGCCAAACCATTGAGTCTCCAGCTATTCCAAGGGCTCGCTTCTTTGGCATTATCGAGGAAAAAAAGGAAGAATTTCGCCTCTTCGAGAAATCGTAGAATGCCTAAGAGCTCGATTTCCTGCCACCGCATACACCGTGGCTTAACCGCGCCCTAGTGTCAGATACGTGACGCGGTTCCAGGAAAGTTGGGAGTGTGTGTACATGTATACAAAATCCCGTCTTCGAAGCTTTAAGAAAGCCAGCAGAAGAGAAATTACTAAAGTTTCGCACCTTGTGTGACTTTCTTTTTTTTTTTTTTTTTTTTTTTTTTTATAACATCCAAGGATGTGACTTGCACTATGTGCGATGGAAATTTAATGGACTACATTAATATCGAAAAAAATCCAAAATAGTGCTGCAAACGTGACAGTGTTCGTTTGGAATAAAAGGCGTTACTACGTGTCGATGCTGATTTGGGGTTTGGGTGCGGGTGTACTTTTCTGTGAGCGTCATCTATTAAGAGATCTCACGAGAATTTTTTTTATTTCCTAATTAAATTGTATATTTATTTGTAAGTGTCAAAGAACATTCATTGACTATGTAAATACTCAGTGAATTTTTATTTAATTGCATAGAATCTGGGAAATAAATTTAAGTAAATTTTTGGAAGGTATAGTTTGCAATAGGCCCTCACTTCTTTACTAATATTTGATGTGTACTGATTCCATTTATTCGTCTTGATAGGTCTTGGAAAATAATGTGGATTTAATGGCTTTCGTAGAAAAAATTTTATTGAATTAGGTACTCACTATTAGGAGTCACAGCAGTTGAAAGACAAAAAATTGAATAAACCCAAAACTTTCGTTGCGAATCAAAATTACTTATTCCATGTTTTCATTAAGGTCTTACCAAACTACTTTATAGGTGGCTCTTATAGATCTAAGACGTCCATTGTTTTAAGTAAGTATATAAAAATTAATTCGGTATCACCCTAAAACATATAACATACACTATTTTATGGAAGAATTTTTAATTATTATAAAATTAATTAAGCAGTCCTTTCTTCTACTGCGAGCTGAGAACCGGAAATCATACATCAACACCTATTTTCTAAGATCTCAATACTCTCGCTGTTAATGTGTAATGGCACACTTTTTTTACATATCCCACAAAACGCAATGAAACCTGTTCATGAGCCACAATAATTAAATCTATTTATAGAACAAAAGGTACGCATGATAAAATAAGAGCAACGCATGCACAGCAAAGCTCCATCGAGGCGAATCAAAGCTCAAACGTTACAAAAAGAAAAAAAGATGGTGCATCATAACGGCTTTATTTTCATCGCCAACCTCAGCAGCTAAATTGAGTAGGGACATAAAATTGAGGTCAAATCCCCATTTGCACATACTATTGATCAGCGAAATCTCCGTGGCTGTCTTACCGCGCCAATATAAAGACGCGCTTCTATTTATAAGACAGCCAGTTCACATAAAAATAAAATACCCATTGAGTTTTAAACGACTCCTTCGTCCTGCTTCTTCCCAATAAAAACAGCGTCTATAATCGGCACTCGTCCAACCTTGGACTATCTGCATCGAATATATTCCTTAGCTCATGCTAGTACCAAATCACCCATCTGGCTTCTGATGCTACGTGTACTCCAATGATGGTTTTGGCATGTGGGTCAATACCTACCTACTAATTTCCGTATTGGTAATCTCCCCCATCTCTTAAAGCACGTATCCACGTCCATTAAATTCTCGCTCGAACAATAGCTCCACGCATCCTGACAGAGTTTCCTAATTAAATTTACTCCTCGTCCCAGTCTTATCTCAAACTGGATCTATAATTGGCTGTAATTAGCAAGTGTTTTATCCCCACAAGCTTTTAATGGATCCAATCGTCAATAGTTGTCCATCGGAAGGAAGAGGTTCAAGCATGATTATACGTATGGAAAGGTCCGAAGGGCATACAGGAGAACTTCCAGAGAGCAAAGTTAATTTCAAGGTCCGAAGGGTTTTTGTATTTCCTCGGAGTCCACGTACAGTAGTCGAGGGCCATCTCTTCCCTGATTTCCTTCCGGTCTTTTTTACGGCTCAGCTGCCGAACGGTTTACGAACTTTGGTGCGGAAATCGATTTGGCTGGGATATATATGGACACTTAGCCTGCACTCGGAATGTACTTTTCTTTGCCTCTAAAACAATTTGTATCGCTAAACGACCAGAGCTTTAGAAACTCGAGCAGTAAACAAAGCTGTCGTATCGTAGTGTTTAAAAGCTTTAGTTTATTTTTCTTCGGTAGAAAAGTACAACAGTTTTTCACGTATAATATCATTATGCTGTAAGCTCCTACGTACGTTAACGAAACAAGTTTGTTAATAGAAGCCCAAATTTCTAGCCTTCGACACGAACCGTTACACACCGTTGATTGTTCAAAGGTACAAAAGTAATCCTTGAAAAACCAAAGGATACCGAAGGATCAAAAAAAAAGTCCCCTCTTTTTTCACAGACGCACGCACGATTCCTCCTGTCGGTCCTTGTCACGCGTACACATCTATCCGCTACGTTTCGCAGGATATCGAATCGGGGCGACAATTCCCGGGTAAAGCAGAGCTTCTGCCTCTGAATCCCTCCCCCCTTTCATTCGTCCTTTGAGTCTAGATTTGTGTATAACTTGGGAGCAGGGTGAGGTGGAGCCTACTCGTGTGCCCCAGTACATTTATCGTGTGAGGAGCTTGTGCTCGATTGTCCCTGAACGCAAGTCAGTGGCGCGATTCATTGCTGGGTTGTGGATAATTAATAATAAATTGTGATTTCATACAAAAATAATATCCCAATTACAATTGGAAATGTCTCTTGCATGTCGTTGTTATATTTCTCATTTGGGTAATTGTTAATAGAAGGGTTGAAGCTAACGTCAATAAATCTTAGCTCGTGCTCTACCAAACGGCGTGAAACGAGCCAAACGGCGGACTGAAGAGTGTTAAAGGTTAATCAATTGAGTTCTCCATATAAAGTCGGTAAATGCAGCTGTTATATTGCGTACAACTGAATGCTCAGCTTAATTTTCGTTTGAACCTGCAAAGATCTGGATTTGATAGTTGAACTTTCTCTTCGTACGCTTCCCTATTTCCATGAAATTTATATTTTTCTTCCACTCTTTTTCTCAACTTTTGATCCAACGAGTCAAGAAACCCCTTTGCATTGTAAAAATCTAACAAAAAGTTTTTAGAACCATCAACCAAAACTTGTCTTGAAAAATATTTCTAACATAACTAACAGTGTTGTAAGAACAGGAATAATACTAAGGTTTTAAGGTTGTGTCATCAATAGCGTGGATAGTAAAAAAGGAAGGGTATAAAAGGAAATTCCTTTAAAGATAACAGTATCACGTAACACTAACCGACAGTCTGATAAGATATGTATTTCCCTTTCCCTCATTCCACTGTATGTATTACCATTGAAAGAAGAAATACACTACTGAGGGATGTATTCCACGGTACACTCGGTTGTGGAAACGCTATTACGTATGCACAATAGGCCAATTTAGATAAAAGCTTTGCATAAGGAGCTCACTTTTTGTAAGCGTCGGATGATGAAAGCGAGTACGTTTTGCAATACCTTTAGTCTCTAAACACACTTTACCATCCAAATAACGAATGTGTCGAGTCTCTATAACACTTTATGGACACGCGTTGCGATGAAAATGCGATACATTCCAATTAATTGATCATCGTTTGTTGATTAGACACCTTCAATATTTATTGATTTGTATGGACTCAGAACTTTGCAGCTAGTACTAATGTAGTGTCGTTGTGTTGCTGTTTTATGAAATAACCTAAAAAACGTCCATATTTTCAGAAACAAGTTAGTTTTTCGGCAGGGTAGATTTTTGTACAGCCAAATCGTCAGTCTCATTACAGGCTTACTTTTCGCAAAAAGTCAATAACGAGCAAGAATCTTGGATTAATCGATACGAATCTTGATGCCGTCCTAACCTACAAAGTGCTCAACTCGTCGGAAACTCGCAACTCTCGCAATATCGTCAAACTGTCCCATCGCTGAAACTATAGACGTCCACTGTAATGACTACATAGCCGTTGGAAATCAGACTTGCGGAAGATTCAAGCATCAGGGGAGGGCAGGAGGGACAGGGGACTGAGCAACGCGACCTGAATCGCGTGTGGGCTCAGCCCCGCGTGTTAATTGGTGCGAGCAAAGCCGACGACGGTGTAGTCACAGGGCATTACAGCAACAGCCGAGCGGATGGCTGGCTTCCGTAGACACGGTGCTGTGATACACTGTCGTCTATCTCGTGATCCGTTTTGATGATCACCTCAGTGGCTGATGCATACTTACTAATTTCACGGTTTACGACGAAAATCTTTTTACTTTGTAGTCGTGCAAAGTTTTGAGGTTAAGTTAATAGTTTTAAAATATGCTTGCGTTCTCGCGTGATTTCCGTTTGGCCGTCAGATCCTTGAAAACTGAATGGAATCGAGTAAACGTGGCGTTTCGTGATCCCGTACGTGACACGAAAGTCGATTCGTTATAGCTCAATTAGTGGTCTTTTTCTTAATTACAACCTTAAAAAGCAGCAGTCGTTGCATTATTTGTCCGTTGAGATTAAAAAAAATACGATTATGGTAATGATTATATTATCAACATTGACTAAATACTCACGTGATATTTAACATGCACATAATGATTTTGTTTCAATGCCAACGCGACATATTAACGAAACGCAAGTTTTTTGTCAGAGCCAACGATTTTGCTTCCATTGATGTAATTCCACTGACTTGGTTATTTTTTAAAAATGCATCACCTACTTTCAAAGTGTTTTAGGCAAGTCACCAAACTTACCGTATAAATATTGATATTGAATCGATGGAACTTTAAGAAGACGTAAATGGTTTTTTGTTTTTTTTGGTAAAAATATAACTTTTGCAATTGGAATTTCTGTAATGTGTTGTTAAAAAACCTTTTCATTACTTGGAAATTTTCACATCATATTTCTATTTGTGAAAAAAATTATTACAAAAGTAAGTATGTTGTTTCTAAGAGATATCCAAACAGTTTAACTGATATTTTGTTGCACTCAAAAAACTTGCATGCATTCAGATCTTCGAAAACATTGGGGTAATTCATACATGAAAGAGAAAAACACGTTTATTCTTAAAAAAAAAAAAAAAAAAATGAGGACACTTAAAAAGCGTTGTTCTTACGTTTGAAGCATCGACCCTGAGTCAAGCTTGAGTATGAATTGCTTACTTTTACCGCATTACTTTAGAAATTATTTGCAAAACTTCTTCCAGTACTTGCATGTGAAGAATCTTCCAGCATAAAATAATTTTCCATGAAAAGTCCAGACCAATACGTAAAAACCCCTCATATGAAAAAAATAAACACGTACACTAACCGTACACTTTGCGCTCCCATTGCCCGTATTATTTTCAGCTCAAACCCCTATCTCATATGAGCACGCAGAGTAAAAATCCCCAAGTCTCCCCAAAATTTACCGTAATGAAACTCGAAACTCGAAGGAATCGGAAAACACGGCCAAAAATCCTCATCCCCGGAGAACCCTGAGCAGCTTATAGGCGTACCAAGTTGCAACGACCACATCTTAGCCCACGTACAGCAACGGTGGCTCATCGAAAATCCGATCACCGAAGCGTCCAGAAGCATCGTCCGAGGCTCCACGTCCGTTATCGAAACGTCGCACCGCGTCAGAAGCTCATTACCCCCGTTTGCCGATCGATGGGTGCATGACATGGTGTACGTGGCTCTGTCTAATTTACCAACCAACGACAACTCGCTTCGACGAGAGCACGTTACACATGCACGCACGCGAATCGCACACACAGAGGGTACACGTTGGTTTATTAATTTTGCCATCGGTTAATACTTGCCGATGCAGTGATTACGCAACCATCACGACGAGGGATGGAATGTTTCGAAAGGGATGTGGAGTAGTGCAGTTGTATTTCATTTTAGTTTATGGGTCAGTCGAGTTGTAGTGGAGTGTCGAGCTGCTTCTTCAGTGGAATGACTCAGCGAATAGTCGGGCATCGCTCGAACTGCGTTCGTTCACCTGTGGTTGTCATGAAAACTCAACGATTTATTGTATCTTTGTTTTTTTGCTGAGATTTCGAGAAAAATAGCACATATTACAAATCCATCTGTTTGGAATACATGGCGAGTGGAGTAACCGTACATCAGTGAAACGCTGACGCAGTACTCGAAAAATTACAGCCCGGCGATTCGATGGCCATTCATTTGGTCGCGTCGGGCGAGAAGAGGTGGTGGTTAAATCACGGAAATTAACGGTAGAATGAGCTTGCCTCTCGACAACACGTACAGTGTGTGCATAAACACCGATGGCTACGGTGAAATTGTCTGGGATGCTGCTCTCGTGTTAGATTTATCGATCAGCGCGTTTAGTGATCGGTTGGAGGTTTGCTAGTAAATGTTTCAAGATTTTGTGTTTACTATAAAACGAACCTCATTTCGTTCAATCAAAGTTTTGGCGCACAATTGAATTCTCGCAAAACAATAATGCTGTTGTAAAACCAAAGAAGAGCGCACGTGCGAATACAGATGAATGGGGGAATAAGTTTGTGAATTAATTTTTTTTCCCCATGACAGCAAGTCGGAGTAAACGAGCGAACAACAGAGTCTGGTCTTTGATTGAACAAACTTTTGTGCGTCTCACGAGCTGACGCGTTTAAATCAAGACGGCGACGGTAGGGACGGTGAAAATTAATTAAAAAATCTTGTCTTACTTTCCCTGTTTCTGCGGTGGAAGTGTGAAATCTCGGGACTCGGGAGCACAAGCGTGAAACGCCTAAAGGGGACGAGAAAAAAAATTAAAGAAAATTATAACGAAAAAGGACACAATCAGTCTTAAATTAATTGAAAAAAAAAAAAAAATGGATATTCTTCATCCGCACATCTCTCCCGCAATTTTATCATCCCACCTCGCTTCGCGTAAGATCAACGGATTAAAGTTAACGCGGCGGCAAAGTAGCTCGTCGCGTATCTCGCACCTGAGCAGCAGAGGAGCGTGATCGAGGGAAATGGAAAAAATTTCTTCTTCGGAGCCTCGACGCGTGCAATGATAACGCGATGGATCACGATTCGCCCCAGGTTTTTTTACCTCTTTTTTTTTCACCTCCCACGCGTAGGTGCACTGTACGAAAAATTGTTCGAGATGATGGGCGTGCAAGACAGGGTGAGAGATCCATTTACATGCCACTTTCGTTCTCGGCTCTCTCGCTCTTGAAGAGACAAAAGGTTCTGGAGAAGTTAGCTCGGTATATATTCGCCCTCGAAAGGACTACTCGAGAGCCCTTTTTCAGTAATGGATCTTGCGGAGGGACATATATTTTGTTTCCTCCGTACTCCACGTTGCTCTTCTGTTTACAAAGTGAAGAGTATGAACACATTTGTGTCCCTTTGGCAAGCTTTTCGATATCGTTCCGGCAGATTATCGAAACGTGTCCTGGTACGATATCCATGTCTCAAAGATCTTGCATTCAGGTGAACACAGCATATGTCATGATATATATTGTATTAGGGTCGATCGCTGCAGAGTTTTCTAACGGTACTACTCGTTTATTGATTTTTTTTATATGTAGGGCTAACTTAGTAATGGTAAGGTATCTTTATTAAAGGACCATTATCGTAAATTATAAGCTCAATGAAAAAGCGGCTCTAAAAGTTTTTCGTACAGTGTAAAAATTGGGGAGAAAGCGCATATCGGTAAAGCGTACACCCGCAAGTATTTTTATATAAAAAGAGTACCAAAGTTCTGCCAAAGCTGAATTATAAAAGTAAGCCCCTGCAATATCCAAAAAAAAAAAAATAAATAAATGAAGTAAAAAAAGCACACAAAAACCCGAGTTTCTGCTTTTTCATCTCTAGTCCGCATCGATTCCCCGAGTTTGCTATTCCGGGTGAAAAAAGAAAGAGGAAAAAAAAATCGAGCACGGAAAGAAACCGAGAACGCGGCAAAGAGTCTCTCGCTAAAAGAGCCCGTGCATCTTTTACGGAGGTGCCCTTCTCCTTTCCGCGACAACGAATAATCGTCCGACTCTGCCTTTTTCCTTTTTTTTAAGGACGAGCTTTCAGCAGCTGTACAAAACCCGAGAAAGGAGGCAAAGAACTCGCGCTATTCCCGTAGATTCTCTCGTATCCTTGTTAAGAGCGAGTATAGGGAGTGTTTCGAGAGATATGGATTTGAAAGTTACATAAAAACTCTGTGCTTACTTCATTCGTCCAATGTATAGAAGACGTACAAATATTATACAAACATGCATGAATAAACTGTTTTTTCATGAATTTCACTGATGCTGTCATTTATCTCTTCTGCGGAGCAGCTGTGTTTTTGTAAAGATCAAAAGATCTTTCAAGACGCGCACTCGTAGATCGCCAGTTTAGTACAGTTTGTGCAAACAGAGAGGCATCCCAATAGCAAATGAAGCGAAGTAAGTACACAGTCGACGTTACGCCCTATTTCCGCACGTAACGATGCCCACGCGTATATCTTTGCAAAAGAACGGAGCTCCAATCCAAGGCTTTCCACCCCTCTTTTCTTACTCTCTCGCACTCACCAGAGATCAAAGTATCTCGTATAATCAGATGATCCTCCCACTGCAGATCCGACTATTAGCCATCTCGGGCAAGTATATATTGAATCCTTTCGTAGCTGAGCAGAGCTCGACGTCGACGTCGGAGATGATTGATTTTTTCTTGTGCTCCCTTTCTTATTTTTTCATTTTCATCTACTTTTTGTACTTACTTATTAAACCAGGTAATGAGCATGTATGTAGATGTTTACAAAAAAAGAAATCGGGACGTCATTGCGTCAAGCTTATCGTTACTTTGTTCATCATCAGCCGATTGCACTTTTGATTGGCAAATGCAAAAGGTGAAGTATTCTTAGTCACATCTTCAAATGTACACACCTCCACATTGTGTCTTCCAATGATAACTTTTAATCACACGGGCAATATTCCTCTTGGAGTATTCCAGCTCAGATTATTCTTTTGGAACAAAATCAGCCTGCATTCTCGCAAGTATCTCTGAAGAGAAAGGTGCAGAAACAAATTCTGAAACTTCCCGGCGATAAACAGCTTGGGTTAGGCGATACCTTTTCGGATCGATTGTACCGTGCGTGTACAGCCCGCGGAGTTAAAACAAAGGGTGGATCAATTATGAAAAAGTTTTTTCAAGGCCGCTTATTTCGGTACTGCGTGAATAATTTAATGCCGAGGGTGAACGATTATTCCTATCTATTAAGAACTTGGGGTGATCGGTGACGGCGTGTTTGCAGATGGAAGTGGAAAAAATGCGATGGCTCTGTTTTTTTAAAGGATGGAAAGCTGATTAGGCCCTCACGCTTAATGAGCAAATAGCCTCGCCAAACATCTCTGACCCTCACAGAGGAGGGGGGAGGAAGAAGGGAAGTCTGATCCCTCGATAAATTACAGACGCAAACTTCGATCGAGTCTGTTTGGCTGTTTGGCCATCGGAGGCGGATAAAAGGGGCTCTGCCTTTCGGGAAAAAACCCCGGGACGAGAAGCTACAATCGTTTCACCGAAATCGCTTCCAGCTGACGAGTTCGTGCTGCGAATCGTTCCTACTAAGCGTTTATCGCGATCGTCTCGGTTTTTGCGATCTTTTGCAAATCTACCTTAGATTTTTTTTTTTTTTCGAGTTTCAAGGTGGAATGCGAGCTTTCTCTTTCTCTTTACTAAAGGATTGGACACCACAATGGGTAGATTCGTGAACTCTAGCTTGTTTTATTTTACTCTTAAGTAGTAAAATAAAAAAAATGTCTTTTTCATGTGATTTAAGTTGATACTCTCAAGGTGATTGAATCTCATTTTCTCTTTTAATGACACTTGATGCAAAAATCAGAAAAATTTTCTTCTTATGGCTTTTGATTGTTTCAAGTTATTATTTGAGAGATAAATTCCTCTCTCGTTTTGAGTGACTTTTCTTTCGTGCACAGTTGGCCAGAAAAGGCATTCATAGAAACTTAGCACCTTATCTTTTGTACCAAGTTGTCCGTCACTTTAATGTTCATACAAAAAAAAAAAAAAATAATAAATAAATAAATAAATGAATCAACTACATGCTACTGCAAAAAACTATTCTTTTCACACAATAAAAAATGCACCCTATCTATGTAGACTTAACCACGTCTCACACCAGATTTCTTTAATTTCAGCACCTCCAAGCTACTCGTCATCAAAACTTTTACCAAGTCCTCAAAACTACGTATTTCCCAAAAAAGGCAATTGAAAGAAAAAAAAAACATGCGTCAAAAAAAGCCCCACTTTTAATTACGAGAAAAACGTTCCCACTAGCGCTCATCGTCATCGCTCACAGCCGAAACAAAAGGGCGTGTCTTCGAGCGGGGTAGGCGAAACAGACAGACAGACGAGCAAAAATGACTTTTCAGCGACACAAACTCCCGTCTCGTTAGCCCGGCCCGAAACTTTTGTTCCCCTCTCACACAGTCAGCCGTCTGTGAACAACAACGCCCTTTGTGTTCACGCACTGCGACACGTTGCGCTGGCGCATATTAATGCCACTGTCTAAATATTTTAGACGTCTGATGCCGAGTTCTCCTGGCTTTCGTTCTCGTCTGACCAAACTCGGCTCTTACTACTTACAATTCTCGTTAGTTCGCCCACACAAGCCTGTAATCGCTGCTTTGAGAGAAATTTTCCAACTTCATACTGCAGAATAATCACTTTATGCGCAAAGGGGCAAGCGTCGATGGAAATATCAATTCCCGGTAAATAAAACTCGACGACGTAACTACGGGAGCAGAATAATTCACGTCCTCGCGCGTGACTACGAGCTTCGATGACTGATACCCAAAGTTGGATTGCGCGACGAAAGCCTCGGGATTTATGTTCCAGAAGAAAGGGAGGGGGGGGGATAAAAAATCACCTCTCCTTTGCTGTAGTGGTTGTACTACCGTGACTTACTGCGATGGTAGGGCGAGGCTGCTTATTAGATGCCCTTTGGCTCAACGTCCACCTAAATATATCACAGCAAATATCAATTAAAGCTTTCGCTTCTAGCTGATTACTGTTAAAAACTTGAGCTTAAAAGGGCCTCTTGAACTCGGGCTAGATTTCTCGTCAGAAGATTGAATCGAAATTTAGCGAGCTGGAAATATACCGTTTTAACTGTAATATGTAGGTTTCAAAGCACGGGAAAAAGGGAAAAAAATATGAAGCTATAAGGCATGCAAGGTTACACTTTACCATTTAATTTAATTTCAAAATGTTATTTGAAATACACCGCCATGCTTCCCTGTTGGAGTTTATATGCTTTGCCTCTAGCGTTCAATATGGTAATGTTTAATTTAAATTTTTAATCGGAGGGGCGAGTTTTTTTTTTTTTTTTTTTTTTTTTTTTTTTTTTTTTTTTTTTTTTTTTT